>JAQFYM010005932.1:0-12450 GCA_034694785.1 Agrenia bidenticulata
AGTTAATAGTAGAAAATTGCGTATAGTGAAGAGAAGCGGTGCAACGAATATAGAATACCAGTAGCCATAGCGTACGCCTCCTCGGCCTTTGTTGATGCCATATCTTTGTCACTTCCCTTTTGGAACTCAGCCAAGTACCGGCTGTAGTCCCCCTTCATTTTATAATAAAAGATCCTGGCTTCATAATTACTTGCCGTTGGAATCAAACTGGTTTCGAGTAAATCCAACACATCGTCACAGATGCACAAGAGATCTTTTTCAATACAACTACGAAGAAATAAAATAGCTTCTATACTACCACTGGCTTCTTTACGCTGTTCCATGCTTGCAATGAAGCGCCAGGATTCGCGACAGCTCCCAATCAGGTTTTTGTAAACCACTGACAGTTGGGTGCGCTCTTTAGAAGACAGATCGGGATCCATAGCAATGATTTTTTTCATTGCTTCAAGCATTTCTTTATAGCGCTCGGCTTGTTCAGCCACATTAATCATAGACTGCAGCTCCTCTCGACTCATTGTAAACCAATAGAAAAAGGGAATAACGAGGGAGGAGAACGAAGGAAGGGCAAAAATACCCTTCTTTATTCCTCCCTTTAGACATAGACAACACCATAACTATCAGCTTTGCCAACGAGTTCAACGAGCTTGGTATCGAATAGCTCGCATCGGATAGGGCAATCCATACTGTAGAAAGGGTTCTTGAGCGCATAGTCACAATATAAGACGTATATGCCCTGTTTAAGGAAGGACTGTAAACAAGTTGGAGGAAGGAAGAGAAGGGAAACTACCTTTAGAATGGCCTCAGGCGAATGTTGTGCCAAGTTAGAGACAAGAAGAAACTTTGTACCTGAAAACTTTGAGAATGTATTATTAGTGGGGGGTGAGAAAAATCACCAGTGAGTGTAAGGAGACAATTAATGCGTAGATTGTCAGTCTCAATGACTTGAATGTCCTCCGTATGTGCTACCGGTGAAATCTTGACTGCGATCGCGAGAAGACTATGGAAAAGAAACGACTACTACAGAATAATCAACCTATGAAACACTGCAGCTAAATAGATAGGCTCATTAGAATTTCTATTTACTCCTCCAAAGCTTCGGTTGTATAACAACGACCCTGCCTTGTTAATGACATAGATATGGTATATCATTGATCGAAATCGAGTATCTCAAGATTCGACTCGAAGGGTATGTAACTAGTGGGGGTGTAAAAGGGTATGTAATTAGTGGGGTGAAAAAGGCTTTGTAAGTGTGCTGCTTAAGTTAGCAGCAGGTCTTTATTACTATGGAAATAAACACGGAAGGAGAAGTGGATAGAGAGTTTATCAAGCCGATCGATATCATCAAGTTCGATGTAAAGGCATCAGACTACCAAGACCAACGCTTCCATGTGATTGCAACAAAAGGGGGAGGGCTCTAAGCTGGAGCAAGTTTTGTATACTCACAAGCACATAGGGAAGCAAAAGTTACCTTAAAGAAGCTCTTGAAAATTCCTCAACACTCTACGTTGGCAACTTGTCCTTTTTTACTAGTGAAGAACAAATCTACGAACTCTTCTCTCTCACTGGTGAGATCAAACGCATAGTGATGGGACTTGACAGGTTCAAAAAAACACCCTGCGGCTTCTGTTTTATCGAGTAAGCCATGTCTTTTAAGGTTCTCCTTTTCACTCGCTATTTACAGATATTATTCCCAACAAGATGCTGCTGATTGCATTAAATATATCAGCGGCACGAAACTTGATGACCGCATCATTCGCTGTGATTGGGATGCAGGATTTGTTGAAGGTCGTCAGTACGGACGCGGAAAAAGTGGCGGACAGGTAGAGCAGTACAATGATGCAGCAAGAAAATGCTATGGGGTGCTTCAGGTACGCGACGAACATAGACTTGATTACGATCCTGGTCGTGGAGGATACGGAACAAGGGGTGACTCCAACCATCTTAATGACTCCTTTCTGCCTTTTTGTCACCCAACCCTTCTTTAGGTGCACAAAAGGACTTTTTCTAACGCATTAAAAGCGACATGTATTTTAATCGCCTGCAAGCATGCATCTCCACGGGAGTATTGG
Source organism: Agrenia bidenticulata (assembly GCA_034694785.1). Classification (NCBI taxonomy): domain Eukaryota; kingdom Metazoa; phylum Arthropoda; class Collembola; order Entomobryomorpha; family Isotomidae; genus Agrenia; species Agrenia bidenticulata. The sequence goes on from JAQFYM010005932.1 coordinate 2,070, forward strand.
CCAAGCTTAATCGTTGTTTTTCTGTTCCGTTGTGCAATTTTGTTCGTCTAAATGAGATGTTGCGATGTTAGGACTTAGCTTAAGCTGCTTCGTCTTCCTGAGACGTGCTTGACGTACTAACATTTCGAATTGCATCTTGTTTTCTTCCACTATTGTGTATCCTCATCATGAAGCAATTTTCATAATAGCGACATACAATACTTTCCTGGCGAAGACTGTTTTGGCTTTCTCAAGATGCTTTTGTTTGCAGTTGCCCGAAGCTGTTCTTCCTGGTGAACCATAGCCACGATCTGATCAGTATTCATTGGTTGATCACTATCCTGTTGCGCATTGAAGAGAAGAACATAGCGTTTATGGCGTTCAATGAGCTCCTAAACCCGAGTATTCCGCATGTTTAGAAGGCGTTAAGAGAAGAAAACCTTTCTATCCCCGCTTACATGTAGCCCAACTTTTCTTAGCTTGCTCCTTATGTCTGTATCTTTCAGTATGTGATAAACGGGCTTCGGAAGAGCAATCTGTCTAAGAGACAATGGAGCGGATATCATTGGTGATGGTGTTGTCGTCGTTGCTGAAGGAACATCCAAAGGATGTCGCCTGTCTTCCACAATGCCCAGAAAAAAATGTCTGCGCCGGTTAGAAGCAACTTCCTGGAAGTGATTAACCGCGCTTGCATATAATGCTGCACAATGTCGTCAACAAGCCTATTCTTGCAAATTTCCGTATTTTTCTGTAGAAATGAGTCAATAGGAAAGAAAGAAAACTACAACAGAAAGTACCAAAAAGCATATTGGGCATTGACGCTCAAACTCAAAGTAACTCCTGATGCACAAGGAGCAGACTGAACGGGATAGCGTAAAATGCAGAAAAGGGAAGGGCGTACATGTATGCGAACACGAAAGGGTGACAGCTGTTTTTAAAAAGTCATAGCACACTGGGCATCGCATCAGTATCTCTAAATCGCGTAAGGACTGTATCTTCAAGTCCAACGAAGTGTTAAGCTCATTACGCTTCATACGATCGACCCTCAGGTAAACCCTTTTGTTCTTCCATTATAATTGGCTACTAATAAATCATAACTAGGCTGAACCGCTTTATGATTGGTGGACGGATATTGTGGCCTTGGTTGTTGGTGCGTAATCCATCCCAACTCGATTCCAGTCGCAAGGGCTTTTTGAAAACGCTTTTCTCAACGTCTGTGCACTCTTTATGGAATTGTAGCTCTTAGGTTCTTTTTTCTTTCCTTTTAGGCTCACTCCACAACAATACGAACAATTTTCTGAAAATGTATTAGACGAAGCTTTCTGCTATTTCGAGGACTTGATCGAAAAATGCGAAAATTCTAGCTACGATATCACTCTGGAGGTAATCTCTTGGCTTGTTATTTTCTCGTTTGGTTAGAAATGCAGCAACACCTTAGAGCGGCGTGCTAACAGCTAATTTTGGGCGTCACGGAATCTACGTTCTCAACAAACAAGAACCCAACAAGCAAGTGTGGTTATCTTCACCATTGAGGTAACTAACTTATTCCTGTGTACTGTTGCTTTCTTCCCTACAGTGGACCACAACGCTATAACTACGACTTACAGCGGAAAGAATGGGTCCGCAAAAGTGATGGGATTAGTCTTTCACAGCTTATTCTTAGCGAGTTAACGATTATCGCACAAGACACGCTTTGCTAATATATACGGATTATATCTCCACGTCCTTTAAGTAACTCAATCCGACGACTGCCGGTATTTCAAACGTCCCCTGTCGGTGACTAAAAGAAGGAAGAATAGCTTCTTTCGCCTTTTTTCCGCATTCTAAGCTTTCTTTTCCTTTAGCTACAACGCTTTCGATTGTTTCCACATCGATAAGTTCACCATAACTGCCGTGGTAGTTGGCAAGCAACTAACCGAAAGGTGAGCGATTGCAAAGGGGAAAAAGTTGCTCTAAACACGTTTTACCTTTCTGATTTGGTCCTTGCTGAGTAGTGTCACCGTCAGAGGATGGATGCGTGGAAGCTTTCTGGCGTTGTTTAAGAGATGGATTGCCTGAAGCATTTTTTCGTCATAAAATAAGGGATGCAATGGAATACTTGTATAAAGGGTTGCAAGCCGGGCTGGTGCAGTAGTTGGTTAGCAATATGCCATGCCCTGAAGTGTGTGGGTGATAGGGCATGCTATTCATTCGCATGCGCACCGGAGTTGGTGTAGATTCGAGATGATGCGACACGTGTGTTCCCAGGTACACAGATCTCGCCGGACAAAGAGGCGCGCCAGAGCGTTTTCACTGACATAATAGTCTATGTGCTCGAAAACAGCGTTAATCAGCTCTGTAGGAACGCCATTTTCCTTAAGGATGTTCATGACAGTGCTAAGAACATTTAAAAGCTCCATCATCTTATCATTCTCTAATTCGAGAAGTGAGTTGCGTAACGCAAAGGAACTCTGCAACTTACTAAGAATGTTAAAAATGCTCTTCGTGTGGCTACTGCGATATTCCAAGAGGACATTGATAAAGTTTTGAACCATTCCTTCTATAGTGTGCAATATCGACTGCACACTCGCAACTCAATAATGCAGTGTTTAGCTAATCGCATGCTCACCCTATACGTTAATGAAGCAAACTTTCTGTTTACGACGAGGAACGCTCTCGTTGTTGTCTTCATGATTGAATGTTCATTGTCTAGCGAAGATACCAGAAAGACCGTATTCCTCAGCCAGAATGACAGTACGTGCAAGTCGGTGCTATGCGACTGTACGAAGAAGTAGGAACATAGCGAACAGCGAGATGGATGTACTACAGTTAGAATGGCGTAGAGGCCTTCCATGTATCCTTTCTGAAGCAATGCGCATTCGTGGTACATATTTGCGTAGATGGTGTACTTGATGCACTTTAGAAGAACGTATGCCGCAAGTGGTGCTCCCTTGCACACACTGCTATTAAAGCCAAAGAGTATTGTCTTGCAGAGGTCGTCAAGCCGCTCTACAGGAAACTCAAACATGCGTAAAACGGTTTCAGTTCCGTTATTGTTGCTTCTTTGTCTTGTTCAAACCAATGGAGTACGCCTTTCTAACCTTTGCGAATCGTCAATGGTTGTCTTCCCTGTCGCAACTTGCTTGATAATCTCCTCCTTATTGAAACCGAGTGACGATAGAAAGTTCGTCATGATCGCATTCTCTTCCTCCACTTTGGACAAATGCGCTATAGGGGAATCCCGCAATCCAAACAATGCGAAGGGGAGAAACTGTACCGGAAAATGAAAACACATTATCAGTGCTTTTATGCAATTTCGTAATTGATCTTTCGATTTCTGACTGCGATTTTGCTCTTATGCGAGAGATAAAAGTGCGTTTTTCTTGGAGGTTCAGTTTTGCACTACTTTCCTTTTCCTTTTCCAGCTCTTCGATACGCAACAATTAATTCTAAGAAGAGGAAAAGGGAAATCGCACTCAGTACCAGCCTTCACGCTGTTGTACAGTTGAACTAATTGGCTATTTTTCTGCTTTTGTCTCAGTATCTCCTCTTCAAGTAGTGCGATGTGTCGCTCGTAAGATGCTTGAAAGTCTCTTTGCATCTCTATGGATGCTTCTTTGACCTGAACGAGTACAGAATGCCGTCAATAGCTGCCTATCAATGCGATTAACCTTTTCCGATAAAGGTGCAACCGTTTTGACTTCTTTCTTTGCGTGAACTGAAGCAACCTTATCATCTCCTTCTTTAGAAGAAACCGCAATTCCATGAGCGGAAAGTGCGTTAGCAACGTTTTCCTTTTTGAAGAATCAAAAAGGCGGGTTTCGATAAGCATACTTCTGTAGGAATGACGACGTTAGCTTCTTTGCAAGCTTCATGTTCAGGAAGCGATTGAAGAGTTATCAACGCCTTTTTAGAAATAAACGCTCTGAAAGCGCACTAAAAAGTTGCACATCCATTAATAAACGGAAAACTTGAAAAAGACGCCTCACTTGAAGCACAGCAACACTGCGCAGGACTTTTAAATACTTTTGACGCTGCCAATACATCCTTAAATGAGACTTGATTGTTGCTGCTGCATAATAGCGGATTCGGGAGCGATGATAGCGACACCGCGCGAGGTACAACTTTAGTTGTTTTTGAAGAATCATTGCGCTTCTTTCCTTGAGGAGTGCGAGAGCTATTCGGCGACTGATCATCACTCGAACAGCCTTTTGAAGTTCCAATGCACTTTTTCGCAAAAGGAGATAATTGAAACGTGCGATAATGGCATGCGCAAATGCTTGTAGTCTTATCACTGCTCTTTTCAAGACTTTTAACCTGTTATAATTCAGTTAAAAGTGTTTCTATGCGTTTGCGCACAACCTTTTTGCTTCTAAAAGCGCTTGTTGGCCCGCCCGGAAGAATATTTTTGAGCTTCCGAACTGAAACTTTTCTTCTTGAATGAACTTCTGAACGATTTCTTCACATACTTTTCGTTGGTTGTTATGGTCGCCATGGTGAAGGATACAATAACTATGCGCATCCATCCCTAAGAATCGCGCTATTTTTCTTTTTTTACGCACCGTTTGTAGAACGCATCATATTTGACTTTTCCTGGGTAACCTGCTTGGCTTATTTTGATCGTTGCTAACACTCCGCATGCTTTCAGTTGCTCCAGTATATGTAATCGGTCAAAGATGCCCGCCTTTTTATCCATATTTGGCTTTAAACAGCGAATATAGTGAGTGTTTGTCGCGCTGATCGTTTCCAAAAGCAACTTGAGCGAGTTCTGTCGTGTCACTGTAGGGAACACTAATTGCCGGGATGCTCATACTTTGAACTGCGATGCAACAGTGGTGGCTTTTCTTAAAGGCTTATTCTCGTTACTTTTCGTTTTTTGAGGAAAAAGAGCGCCTATAAACACGTTTCTGTAGGAGCGTTAGTATAGCATTTTATTATAGCGATCAACTTGCTCTGACGAATAACATCAAGCAACTCATCGGCAATACGGTCTTTGTTCTTTTCGATAAAGCCATTAGCATCATACGTCACGTCTTGTGCGTAATGTTTAATCTGTAAATTTGAGAATCGCTTTGCGATTAGCATATTCGTCTGACTGTAAAGAGCAGTTTTCTTCCGGTCATGCGGGGCTTTCTGAAAAAAGGATGATTATCAAAGTTTTGAAGCACTTTTTCAGCAAAATTGTCATCGGAAGCCTAAATATAGTGCGAAGAGCATTCAATTGTATAAAATTACCTTTGCTAGCATGCATTCTTCGTCCAAAAGCGACAAAACACTAAGGCTTCCTTCAATAAGATCGAGACACGGTTGATTGTCAAAGTATCTGAAGATGCGGTACTACTTAAAGCGCACTTTATGGAAAGCAAACCCGATAAAAGTCCACGCAATGCCTTCTTCGACATAATCTTCTTGCTCTTTCCGGAATATCTGCGCGTTGAATTGCTGCTGAAGCTTTTCATTGGCATAATTAATGCACAATTGTTCGAATGAGTTGCACTCAAAGCTCTCGAATCCGTAGATATCAAGAATCCCGATAAAGTGCTTCGCCTCGCTTTCTTTTGAGAGATTCTCGTTTATCTTTGCGATTAAGTGCGTACGCAATCACAAAGGCACCTTGTTGACAAGAAATTGAAAGATACTAGCATAGATAGCCTTTGCGAGAGCATCGATAGCGCCCTTTTGTTGTTCAATTGTATTCTATAAAAGATAATTCGCTTTTTTTCGGAAAAAGACCGCACAGAAAAGCACTACGCAACTGGTTTGAGCATAACGTCTTTTCCGGCTGTTATCTTTCGCTTGTTGATCCACTTTGTCAGGTTTTCAAGTGACACTTGAAGCAACGACGTCACCGTAGTGATAGCTATGTTTTCTTTAGAAACACCCTTTGCACCGCACTCTATGTTTCCCAAGGAAAGCACAGTTGCCCAGCACACAATGACGTTCTCCCCTGAAAACTTCTACTTGGAGGAACACTGCAATACATTATAGCAGCACTACGTATATTCGTATCGATGCCGACGTCCTCAAAGGCGGAAAGAACTGCTAAAAACTCCTTTGCATCATCAACATTCGCAATTTCGAGTGCACCTGGGTTAGCTATTGCAGCAGTGGTACTGAGAAGCGACAAACCTTTATTGCAATAATTGTACTCGGCAATCGGGAAAAGCTTCCAACGAAGGCGCTCTTCTTCTGTGGCGCCTGCAATCAATTGATAAAAAATATGATAGTTTCGCTCGAATGGCATCTGTTGCACAACGCGCGATTTCTCGAGGAGGTAAGTGGTGATAACGACTCCATCAATGCGGAGGCATGAATTCATTTGCAACTGAGTAAACTTTCCGAAGCGACTACTGTTATCATTCCGTGTTGTTTTTGCGTTCCCGATTGCTTCAAGGATAGGATTCGATGCTAAGATGCGACTCTCAATATTTCGCTCTTCTGTAGCAATGTCTCCTTCTGTTTTTCCGATGGTAGTCATGTAGCGCATTATCCACTGCGCTCAAAGAGTTTCAAAGGGAATACGAAAAAAGCATGCCTTTGCAGAAACAGTTTTCCCCGCACCCGATTCTCCACTGATGATGATAGATTGACTCTTCTCATCTCGCGCAAGGTTTTGATACGCTTCCTTCTCAACGCGTAAGCATTGTTTGTACTGAAACAACACACCTCGGCAATGGCGTACAAGTGCGGATCGAGATGACCCAGTTTCTGTCCATAGTAAGCGCAGAGAACTTCATCTTGATAGAGATTGTCAACGCACTTGAAAGGGTTGACAGAGATAAGAACAATTCCTTATGCGCATCATTGCTATGCCCAATTCCCTTTTCGCAATTTACCCGAATACGTGTATAGTAGATCCAACTGAAAGCGTACTTCAAGTGCTTGAAGGATGGCCGGCTCATGAATAAAGTTAATACTCGTCATATCATTAAGAAGCCATTGATCGGCTGTGTTCTGAAGGAAAGGATAACTTCCGTTTTCGCGTTTAAGCGTTTTTAGTCCCTACTTTTAGTTGTTTCCATGCCATCAATGAAGCTACTGCATACTAAAACCTTGCTTGCCATGTCGACTGTATAGTCGGTATCCGATAGAGAAACAAGCGTACCGCCAATCCATCCAACAACTTCATCAGGTATCCAAACTGATGCGCTCTAGTTCTTCTTAGCAGACGCAAAGAGTGCTAAGGATTAACAGGTTGATATAAAACACTCCCTTCACAATCGCCATCTTTGTGCAACATTAGCGCAACCAATCAATGAAGAAATGCCATCTGCTAAACATTGACCATATATGGGGTAGAATGCGATAACAAAACGTTTTCAATTGATTGATTCCCCTTTCCTTATGCGACAAAAAGTACGAATTCTCAGTGATAGCTTTACCGAACGCAGAACGACAATCATTACAAAGTCATCGTCAGCAAAAGGCTTACGTAACGCAGTTTTCTCACTTAAAACCTTTGCCGAACGTTCCCGTTCAGAACCGATTTAGTCATTAAGAAGAAAAGGAAAAGCGATGAACCTACGCAATATACGTTAGGACTCTTTTATCACAGCTCATAGTTATGGAACTAACGCACAAACGGTAGGCATGTTCTATGGGGAGTACACTACCAATGACGCAAAATCAGCTAAAGCTTACTTTGAGAGGTTCGCCGATGCGTCTTAGTCATAAGAAGTGTATAAAGCTATCGCGATTCATTAAAAGTTGCGTAAGAGGCCCTTGCAAATGCAACTGCAATTGCGAGCTAGTTAATTAGTAGTGCAATGCTTATGATAGCTTCCTTCTAAGCGACAAAGCAGTTTACGAGCCCTTGATACGTGCAAAAAAGCTGCTATATGCGATAAGAGTGAATACGTCCTTTATTTTACTAAAATTAATGTTCTCATTCACACTTTTCGGCGTCGCCGACTCTTTTCAAGGATGGAAGTAAGTGCGGAAGTTTGTAATTGAAGCATTTCTCTCTCGCGCGCAAGCTTTGGGGGATCAATAAGATGATCACTAATTTTGAATATCTCTCGCGTCATAAGTTCCTTGAAGCGCTTCTCCATCGTACTCACCATAATTCGCACAAGTTCTTTAGGTGCCAACTCTATAATGTAGTCCTTCTGGAGTTCAATATAGGAGCAAATATCGCAGTAAATCAATTTTGCGCCATCGTTGCTGCTTGCCGTTTCATCTAAATCCATTTTCGCCATTCGCAGAATGCTTGCTTCGAGTTCGTATTCGTTGGCGGAAAAGATCAAATTCGTGTCAGTATTTTGCTCCTTCAGTATTGTAATGGATTCGTTGTACAAACTAAGTAAGTCATCAACCATTTTATCAACTTTTTCCTCTAATGCTGAAGTACGGGAATCACATTATCGCCAACTTTCTCTCGAACCTTCTTGAAGGTATCGGATAATAACTTTCGCGTTTCCAGTTCCATACGATCACGCACACTGCAGACGACTTCAGTGTAGTAATCTGCAAAGCTGCTGGCGTATTTTTCGATGATTCGTTGTCGGTCGACGTGTGCGCGATTTCGGAGCTCACGATTCGTGCAAAAAAAGTCAATGTCACACACCATTTCTGCCTCACTAGCATTGTAAGTATAAAATTCATCTATACGCTTTTCATCGTTGTTGGATGCTGTTTGCATATTCGCGCTATTCTGACGCTGTAGGGACCATTTTATATAATGATTTTCATTTTTTTCGTTTTCCCCCTTCACACTTCTAATGTCGGATATGTACACTTTAGTGTATCCATCATCCTGTTTCGTGTTGGGAAGATAAAGGGTGTTTCCGGGTTTCAACAAGTGTATCATGAACGGTTCAACTTTCTTCATGCTTGCATTATATGACATTCTTAGTGGACGCAAGGAAAAGTCTCTGATGGCTGCACTCATCTCCGCCGCAACACCCCTTTTTTTTAAATTCATGTTTAAACGAAATATATGCATACCGTATGCAATTGAGATGCTCTGTTCTCATTTCATTGTAGTGAACAAGAAGCATTTCTGTTAGAATTGGGAAAATTTCTTCGGGTGGCTTCACTTCAATTTCTCGTAAGCGCGTCGTAAGCTTCTGCAACATACACGAGAGAAAGCTACATGCCTTAGGGAACTGCCTCTGGATGTGCTTATTCATCATTGCTTCGATGGAATCGGAAAGCGGAATGATTCCGACATGAATATGCTTCGAGATTGCGTTCAAGAAGCCAAGTTTTCGCTGTTCAGATTGATTTTCATCGTTGGGAATGTTTCCTAAAATTGCATAAACTTCACCTCCATCTTTAAGCGTAGAAGTCATCGTGCTGTTGATGCGCGTGCGTGTAGTGCTACTAATTCCCCCATCTTCTTGGTCCAACTTATCGCAGTGTGTAAGCACCGTTACTCTATTGATAACGTTCTCCCGTATAAACTCATTCCCAATGCATGTGTCATAGTCTTGGTCACCACGCACAACATGAAGAACCAAAGTTCCTTCCATTACCGTATATCTGTTTATATAAAGGAAACTGTAAGCGCTTCTGAAGCATTGCAGCCTGATAGTGGTTTACCTTTTCACCATTTCATTAACCGAATTGGACTCATTGTCGGATTTGTTTGTAAACCCGGGCAAGTCAATGAGCGTAACGTTTGGCTTGTCGGGCCTATAAGAAAGCAAAGTAAACTTTGGTACTATAAAGCGCAACTGAGTGCGTTTTCAATGAAAAGTTGGTATACCCGTATATTGTAATTTCAATGGTGTGGTCGGTAATAAATACTTTGTCGGGATTCTGTTGGACGATGTAATCCGTATAAGATTGCACATAAGTGCTCACAGCTTCGTTCTACACACGCAAAATTGTTTCACCTTCCACAAGAAGAAGAAAAAGGGGACAGGGAACTTACACTTTCTATGTTTGTCTGCTCAAGAATCACGTTCCCCTTCATATCCACAAGCGCAGCGTTGAGTATACGATGATCACACCAACGCATCTTTAGCAAAGTTGCTAAGCGCGTGCAAAGACTCGCAGATTCTGGAAGTCGGATTCCCGATATTCGGCGAATAACAGAGCTTTTCCCTAAAAACAATACAATAGAATAGCATACAGCGATGTACATTACCAGTCGATTGCGGTCCACAGACTACAAACTGCGGAAGCGATGCAAGAATAGTCTCATAAAACTGAACATCACTTTGACTAAAGGCTTGCAACTCTTTGCGCATTTCGTCAATAATGTCGAGCTGTTCGCAAACAGAGCTGGATTGGATAGCAGAAGGCGCAGCTATTTAGCAATGAGTCATGAAAAAGTGCGATAAAAGTGCATACATATAGTCATGACCACTTTTAAAGGGAACGCATTAAGCTACTGGGCCTTATATAAGCCTTTTAGAAGAAATTTATTTATTTATTTATTTGTTCGCAATACACAATCATTGAAGGCGTCCGTTTA
>JAQFYM010005933.1:0-12450 GCA_034694785.1 Agrenia bidenticulata
GCCGTAAGAACTTTGTGACACGTTCAAACCAAAAGTTCATGTTTGTGCTCCTCTTCGTTTCCTATTCAGAGTCCGGGTAGCGATGAAGCTTATCTTCTCAAGCGGTTCGAAGAAATTTCTTTTGCGAAAGAAGGCTTGCACTTTCAGCAACTACTTAGTGGCCAGGACTTTGCAGTCCTTCCCGTGTCCATGACGGATAACCTTACGTTCCCATTCGCCAAGAAGGTGTTATAAGACAGAACCGCACCTTTGTATTAGCACCTTATCAGGCGCAATCCTTCACTTACATCATCGGTGACGTTGCCAGTAAGGAGTGTGTCCTTGTCGATCCTTCGTGGGATTTAGCATCCATCGCGGTTATCGTCAGGGTAGAGACCCTTTCGCACATGCGATCCGTAATTCCCTAACTTCCAAGAACCTTGACCTTGCCATCACTGGCATTGTCATCACAAGCTGCACTACTGATCATTGTGGTGGAATGCCTCCTGAAGGAGAAGAGGAGAGCAGAATGTTTGTGCGAGGCGTCACTGAGGTGCATAGTCGTTCCATAGGTGGTATGAGCAAAACGTTGACTCATCGCATGTAACAGCTTGTCGATGAGAATGATCTTCTTCCTGTTTATATCCACCCGAACGATTGCGAGCAGCTGAAGGTTAACAACTTTATTCCGACTAGCAACATTATTGAAACTCCCGACGGCTACGGTCTACTTTGCGTCCATACGCTCTTTACATGTGTACAAAACACGTTTTAAGAAATGAACATTGGGAATACGCGCTTTGTTTTTATGCACACACCTGGTCCTACGCCTGGTCATCAATGCATCATTATCAATGGTAGCTACGTCTTATCGGGTGATTTAGTCTTTCCTGGAGAGGTTCGTATGCGTTTTAGGTGTGTAAAGGGAGTTATGGTTCGCATATGGCTTTCAGTATGGACTATGCAATGATTACTCGCACATGAACCTCGACGCCATGGTTGTCTCCTCTTTGTGCACACGCCTACCTTTCACTTGGTCAGTATGACAGCATCTACCGCAAATTCTTTGCGCTTGGTTTCGATACGGTTTGCTATCCGGGACACTACAAAGGAAAACGCCATTTCCAACTAGGAGAAGAGCATTTCGATGGTTCCCATTTCTATTCCAGTTTAAGCAGCAATTCGGTATTTACTCGCGGGGATGGGATGGTACAGGTGCTTTAGTAAACAGAACGAAAGAGCAGTTCTTCGAACTTATGCAAAAGCGACTTTAATAAACGCTTTTATACTGGCCGAATGCCATAGTCATAGCTGGGAAGGGGCATTTTGTGGGAAGAGAGTCCACGGCTCTCATTATAATCCTTCCAGAGACGTTCTAGAGCATAGTTGGGATGTGTTTTACGCAACAACAAGGCGCGTCCATAAAGCGAACCGTTGTTGCAGTTTTCCTTTAGGAAATGCGCGATTCTCTGCTTTAAGCACTTGGCACCCACGACGTCTCGGTCAATATCAAGTGAAAGTCCTGTATAGGGATCACTTTGGCTGTATCTACCCAACCTATGAGTTCCCTTGTTGCCAATGCGCGCATACCGGCAGTGTGTTGCGATGGTATAGCGATCGATTACGTGGCCCGATGGAAGTACAACAGGATCCGTCATGAGCGCATACGTGATAGGATCAAGAAATTCGGTAGGGATGGCGTTTATAAGGACTTCCTTCTTGTTTTTTCCGCTTTTCAACGCCTTGGTTTCGTTGTTATTGCTTTTTGAAGATACTTGAATAGGGTTGGTTGTTGTTGCTGCTGCTGTGAGCACCGCTTTGTAGAGTAATTTTTCCTGTTCTGTTTTTGTTTTTCGCTTTTTAAGAGCAAGTAGTGCCTGAAGCAGTCTGAGATGGTTTTCCATTAACGTGCAGCGATTTGATAACGACAACACCGCTTTTCCCCGCTGCAGTTGTTTTTAAGTATGCGAAGGAAGTTTCCCTAAATTTGCACCACTCCTATAAAAGAACCTTTGACTAGCTTGAACTTTAAGAACTTTACGGAGAGCATTTTTTCTCCTGCAACTTCTTTGAATGACGTTTTCTCGCAAGTAAGGTCTCCGACAGGTAGTCCGCGTCTTGTGATTCGCACAAACTACGGACGGTAGAAGTGTACCGGGAAGAAGGCATCAACGATTATTACAGGTTTATCAGTTTCTACAACCGTAAGAAGAAGGAGAGAATCATCATCACTAAGGGAGGAGGGCGTATTGTACATAGACGATTGGAAGTCGCATACCTCCTACTTGGTAGTGAATGGCAACTACCAACCAACACACTGAAACCGTGACTGGCATGCCTGCCTAGCTGCCATTCTAGTATTAATGAGCTATTCCCGTTATTTCTAGCCATACTCGAAGTTCGATCACAATGGACTCTATGCTGACATCCATAATAAACTCTAAGCCCACAGATACGGGCGGCTTCACAAAGGGTGCCGCTATGTAACCTTTCTAAACGCATTCGTAGAAAGAAGAAGCAAAGAGTACGATGAAGAGAGAGCTTACATTGCCTGTAAGAAGGTTTGTAGGAGGATAATTGTCGAGATGAGGATGAGTGTGCCATGTGCGCATACAAAGTGCGGAGACGCAAAAGTTGGTAGTCATACTTTGACATACAAGAGGAGGGGTCAATGATGGATATCCGTCTACCGTCCCATGCAGTTGGAGACAGGGCTGCACCGAGCGTCGCCATCGTTGTTCCAGCAGAAGTTATTACACAGGACCCTACTTACATGCGGTGCGAACTACTTGTGCTCAAAGTCCTTACAGCAACACGTTACCAGGGGTCACGGCACGTACACCGACGCCGAAAAACTGGTAGCTTCTGCTGCAGGAATCGTCGAAAGGGTGAATAAACTGATATGTGTGCGCTCGCTTAAAGCAAAGTACAATGGGGAGATTGGCGATGTTGTCGTTGGAAGGATCACACAAGTTGCTCAACGTCGGTGGAAGGTTGACACCAACTCGAGGTGTGTTTTGTTGTTGGACTGTAGTTGGTTGATAAGTTGCTCTCTTCCTTATTGTAGACTGGACTCAATCTTGCAACTATCGGCTGTTAGTCTTCCTGGAAACGTTCTGGTGAGAATTTCCGATGGAGCTGCAATCAATTACATCGCTTTTATCAGCGTCGACGTACTGCCGACGATGAACTTTTGATGAGAGAATATTTTATAGAAGGGGATTTGATAGCCGTACGTGTTTGCACTTTAGAGAGATATTCCCCTGGTTGTGTGTTGTGTAGGCTGAAGTTCAAGCCATCTCTCATTCGGATGGGACGCTCTCACTTCATCGAGTCAAGAGTGGGAAACGGGTTAGTTCTTTAACTGGGTTTTTTTGTTTCCATCATGAAGCTTACACACGGGACATTTCTAAAAGTCCATTCGGTACTGGTGCGACGAGCACGGACGCATTACATTACTCTTCCTTGTGGTGTATTTGTGATTCTTGGCGTCAACGGGTATGTCTGGATAAGCGTTCCTGCTAACGAAGAGGAGAACGCGCCTCCAACTGAAATTAGTATTGAGCAACGGCAGAACATTACACGCATTCGAAACTCGATTGTAGCACTTAGCTCACAGTTTTTGAGCATTCATGATAGTTCTATACATTGTACTTATGAAGCATCGCTTGAATACTCTCTAGCAGTTATGCTCAAACCAGAAATACAGGAAGAAATAACAAAAGAGAGTGAACGGTTAACTAACTAACACTAAATAAAAATGTTGGGTTGAAGAATGTTTTTGAGTTTACTCCTTCAACAGGCCTTTCATGAAAAAAAAGAAAAGCTAGCTTGACTGGGAAGTGCGACTGAAGAAATACCCTTAGAACGATGACCTTTGGTGAACAAGAAGATGCGAGCGAATTGAAACTGGGGAAAGAGTTTGAGAATGCGCCCTGTCTATTCAATGCAGAGGTTGCGTTGCTTCTTCAAGAAATCAAGGTAAGTGCAGAGAGAGATGAAGATGATGACTTGGAGGAGCGAGTGGAAGACCAACACTTTCTGGATACCCTTGCCTACTGCGAAAAGTTAACAGTGTAGTCATCTCTGTGCATATTACGCTTACCTCTGGAAAACAAAAAGGTTTAGCAACTTTAAGACAAAGGAAACAATACAAAACGTCCGAAAGCAGTTGTCCGATCGCGGATTGTACGAGTTTGAAATCGCTTGTCTAGCAAACTTGTGCCCTGAAACGGAGGCGTTGGCAAAGGCTTACGTCCCATCGCTTCTTCTTCCCGAGCGAAATATTCCTTCCTACGAACTTAAAGACATTCTCGATGAGTTGAGGCTTGCCGAAAAGTTTCAACATTAGCCTTGTTTAATATACGGCCTGCAAATTGGCATTCATCTTCTTAAGGAGTTCGCCCAGTTCTCTAACCAGCTTAACGTTGGCTCGGCGATATTCTTTCCTCATCCCTATAAGCTGTTTCCACTGTTTCAGTGCGATGAGCGTCTGCGTTAGGCAAACGTATAATTCCTCTTTCGTGGTCTGACTTGTTTGTGCCAATTCTTCCCAGGCTTTGCTATTGATTCTACTGTTTTCTAGCCCCAATTCCAGCTTCCTGTTCTGAAAACGCTTGTAAGCTTCTCTAACGGAGCAATGAGCAACCTCTTCGTTAAGGCAGCTAAGCTCAATCTGTAAGGCTCGCTTCTCCATAACTTCGTACTGCTCATGGATCGAAAGTTGTTGGTGCTCTTTCACATAACGTTCTTCCAGTGACTTGCTTAACTCTTGAAAGTGGCTTACAAACTGTATAAGTGTAGAGGTAGCTTCAGTTCTTTAACAAAGACTACCTCTTGTGCAGTATCTTTCGTGAGCAGTTTAACGCCGTGAAGCGTGTGACTAGACTTGTCATGCCACTGAACAAACGTCGCTTGTGTAGCCTTACAGTTTGTCCCTTTAGCGATTGTGCTTGAGAGCAGTGTTTCCCCTTTGTGCACCCCGACGATTCTGCGACAAGTTTTTCGTTGTTGTAAAGAACAACGAGGGAAATTCTACTGAAAGGTAGAGTGAATGGCATTGTCCACAAAGGTGATAAGAAGAGGCTTATCGGCGACAGGAACCCACGCAATTTTTTCCTTATCTAACGCATAGGCCTGAGCGTGCAACGTGCTGAGAGGATGCGTTAGAAGGCCCCAAGTTTACTAGCAATAATCGCACCACCTCACCATCGTGATAAGCTACCAATTAAAAAAACGTTTAATAGCGGGGTGCAGTACGTCGCACGCGTTCGCAATGAAAAAGACTTTTCGGGAAGCTTTTGCTACCTTTGACCAATGTGGGTTGTGAAAAATGCGCTTAAACACCTTTATCAATGGTGATTTCCCAAGGTTGTGCGTGGTGTACCTTTGCATTCTGTCCATTGTCGTCAATCGCGTACGCAAAAAAGCAATGAACCTTTTGTAAAGACGTATGGGGAAGCTCCACTGCCAAAATTGTGGTTGGTGAATTCAGTGGAACCGGTAGTGTGTGTACGCAATCTTTGCAGCTTTCTGATTGGTGGAGAAGGAAGCTATGACAGGAATTTTGTTCTTATCCAAGGGAAGGAAAAACAGAAACAGACCACACTGCCTTCGCCATCTGTCTGCAGAGAGACGTCTCTAGAGAACCTGTAAGGTGCACTTCGTGTCTCCACAGTCGTGCAATTATCTCCATGGCTTAGTCATGCACAAGAAAGAAAAGGAGAAAAAGAAACCGGAAACCATTCGCGTGATGGCAATTGTGGTAGAAGGGAACACAGAAGGCACCAGCGAAGCCTTTTCTCTGTTAACAGTAAGGAAGAAGGCGGATGGTTTGAATCGAATGGCGTATCAAGATAGCGAGCAAATTGTTCTTGAAGCGTTGCAGCAAGTCTAAGCAACCCAATCAATGGATGACGAGTGACATAGCGACTGTACGGAAGCGTTTCACTGCTGTCCACGTTCACACACAGCGTTATCAAGTGTACTAGGGATGAATAAAGTCTGTGGATATTGCATTGCTCGAAAGAAGCATCGGAATCTGCAATAACGCATTCGCAAGGGAGATGGATGGACATGAAAAGGCAGCATACCGCAACAAAGTTGCTTAGCAACAGACGCTTCCCACCAAGGTACTTTGTCGGTTAGAAGCAAAGTGACAGCTTTTTGGAGAATTGCTGTACGCACCGCACGAGGCAGGACTTGTGCGAGAAGAAGCGCTGTACATCCATTCTCTGTAGCCTCTTTCACGAGTTGCCAGTACACCCGCTGTGTGACTGCTGCAGGACCATGTGAAAGAGTTGCACAATCATCACTGGTTCCCTTTGTGCTGAGAACTGCGACTGTTATTCTCTGAAAAGCACAAAATGATGCTAAAAACTGTACCAGAAAGTTGCAAACTTGCCGCAGAAAAGGTTTTTCGATTTGCAGGGATGAAAATGTCGCCGGGGGAATGCTCTATCGGATAGGGACAAAACCCGATAGGTAGAGTGGGCATAGTCCTGAAACACGCACATGCGATACCTGAGCAAAGACGCAAAAGATGAAATGCGATTTTACTTGACCCGCGCGTTAGTTTGAGAAGTCTAGCATGCACAACAAGTATGTGCGTGTGTACGTGCAATCATAGGCTATACTAACTGTTCGCTAGTTTGCGAAGCAGGCGTGAAACTAGAGCGAAACCAGTTTGTTTTCGCAATGTCACTTATCAACTCGTCAATCTTTGGGGTGTTGCAGCTGAGAAAAGCAAACGATGCATACCATGGGAATAGTCTCCTTCTCACGTAAAGCGAAAAGCGTTGCGAGTGTATCCAGAGCATCGCAAGAAGGAATCGTATGCAGTGCCGCAGAAACTTTTAGCAAATGGGTGTCGGTAAAACATGCGTACACCGCTCGCTCTGTGTCCAGGGTGTCTGCAGCATGGTGAGAAGGGGCGCGAGTCTTACTGGGGAAGGATGCGATTACACTTGTCGTAGTTGCACAGGCCATCTCCATCTATCAATAGCATTCGTAGAAACAAACAACAGCGCGAAACCCACTCAGGTGTGTGACGGGTTATCGCAACCATTTCTTTAAGGAAGCGAGTCAGGTCAAGGCAGTCGTGAGCGCATAGACGCAGTGCAACGTAGCTTGCTTGATCAATGCGCATTCTTTCGCGCAAAGCTTCCTAAGAAAGCTTAGAAAGTGGGATGCAACAGGGCACAACTTTCCTTAAACACACCAGCAACAGTGCTGGTTAGATCGGTTTGATAGTCAACAAGTTCCGCAATAATGCGTTCAAGATTTTCCGATAACATTTCCACTGACCAGTGCAGGAACGAGACATTGACACTTTCGTAGTTTACATATGCTTCTGGACTTTCGAGTGCACGTCGCTTATGCAAAGTTCCTACTGTAGCGGCTTGCTGCTTTCGCTTCGACCAGGTTTTAAGTGCCTCTCCGTGAGTATCCAACACAATTGCACTTTGCAAGAGCGCTGCTAATTCCCTATTTTTCAGCTTCCCGAGTGGTAATTGCGGTTTCTCGACTGCGTCACTACTGCTCAATGCCTTTTTGAGTGCGTTCCACCCTGAGTAAGAAGGAAAAAGCTGTAGGAGTGCTTCATAATTGTCCTAAACCCAATAGAAATTGCGATCCGTTATAAAGTTTTCTTACTCGAATAAGAGCAGCAACATTGCGTTCGTCGGGCGTTTTTGCCAAGTGGGAAGAAGCTGTAGAGAATTGGCAGATACGCACCCGCCCTTTCCCACTCAGGAAAGAAGCGATGCGTACAACCCCAAAAGTGCGCAATGTTTTCGAAAAGTGCATACGGCGAGAGAGTTACAAAGAGAGCCCTACGGATACTTTGCGAGAGAAGACGCACAATGGATGAACTACCAATTACTAGAAATAACAGCGGCGCACACGGCATGCATTGAGTGACGGCTAAGTAGTTCCAAGAAGCGAAAGAGTCCAACACGTTCATCTGTGCAATGCTCTTTGGAAGCAAGTGTAGAAAAGTGACGCAGTACTTGTAACAATCAACGCATTAAGTAGAAACATTGCTACGTCGTTGGCCAATGTTTCCTCGGATGCTTTTTCTGCAATATGTAATAACCAATCGCATATATCGCGTTGGTATATGGGGATAAGTTTTCCCAAGCGCGCCAAGAGAGCGGATGCACTCTCTTCTTTAGCCACATCCTTGGCAAGCATGCTGTAGAAAGGCTTGTAGTAGACGTGCTGCTCGTATATCGGCGACGTCGGAGAGACGGCGTCGTGTAGAAAACGTTCCAATTGAATAGCCAATGTGACAGCGTCGATGCAGTCATCGCTGAAAAGAAAAAGTTGGTACAGCGCACATCTATAATGCGATAACGTCGCACAGACCCCCTTTAGCGCAACCTTCGCATGTTGCGCACATAGGTGCTATTGACTGGGCATGGTAAATGCTTTAGAAAACGGTAGTGAAACTGTTTTTCGTAATTGCTACTTCCTAATGCAATGAAAAGGGCGATTCGCACGCTCACTGACGAAAATGAGAAACTTTGCGTGCGTAGATACAGATAGCCATTTGAAATGATACAGGCGAGGTAGCTGCGGTAGCTAAAAAGTGCTTTTTTGCAGAGTTCACCGTAAAGAATGACAAGGTACTGGAACTCCTGTGCCATGTAGGCTATCGCAAAGCTAAGCTGGAAAAACGCATTCTACCTTTTCATCCGTGCCTTTGTAAGCAAAAAGAAACGTCATGAGCATTTTGTGCATGCATGCACGTTGACTAGTGACGTTGAGAGCCTCAAGGAGAAGCACAATTAACGCGATTCTGTAGCAATCAGGGGTGGCGATACACCATTCGCACAGAAGCGCCACTGTGGCGTAGATGGAATGCGAACTGGAAAGAGCGAGCGCGTTTTTGAAAGAGTGTCGTAGCTCTACCTCTTTGCGAGCACTATACTGAGCAAAGCATCGGTTGTTACCAAGCCCTTACCATTTCTGTGCCGAGTATGTGTGTAAGCGTCATGAGTGAACAAACACGAGGATTACCCATTGATGGGCAGCGGAAAAGCATCCAAGGCGTGAAGAATTTCTCGCTCATTGCTCAGGCCAGATATATCAAGGTGCGATTGTGCACAAGTCTCGCAACAAGGGTTGTAACACTAAACACGCATCCCATTCTCGCATGATGCTGAAGGAAAGTGTTTACTAACAGAAGGCAAAACAGGATCCCACCACGTTCCCGATCGCAAGCCCTAGAGCAAACGCAAGTATGGGGAAAGGATTAAAAGTGCATTTACTCGCAATAATGAGCACAGCGGGTCCGAATTTCGTTGGGTTTGGCCATTGGAAAGAGCGGCATAACAGGCCGTGTGCATTGTATGCATCCCTTGTATGCCGAAAGTGTACAGAAAGTGCCATGCTGATTCGAGAACAATGGCCTGACTGCAGTGCGCATGCAAAAAGGCGCACACAAAAAGCGCGTACGCATTGTCTAGCCTTTGCAATTGATTCGCAAACCATTTTGTTATAATTTCTGGTGCGACGAGATGCTTTGAGGAGTGAGTGAAGAGCGCAAGCGATGGGGATGTACTTGTGTCGTTTGATGCGCCAGAATTCGGATGCCATACTGATAGCGTTCATGACCACCGTTTCCAAGCGTTTCCAGCTGTGTACTGCGTTGGCAATGTGTTGATTGCGTACCTGCTCTTCTAAAAAGCGCAACGTATAGCCCGTCCATTCTTTGATTATATCATTCTTGTTCTTGTTAGTGAGCCACCTCTTTGAGGTGAGTTGATGCTTCAAGTGAATCTACCAGACGCATAATGTCAGCTTGTTGTGTTGAAGAATCACCTGAATGCACCAACACGCACGCACGCATGGAACGGCGTTTTCGCATAAAAGGGACATAATCCGGCGATTCTTAAAAACAGGAGACTGCGGGCGATGCTATCGTCATGAACGGATAAAAGGCGAACCTTTTTTGCCAACTGTACGATAGGTGTTCCTGATGAGAGCATTGCTAACCACTTGAGCTGTACGTGTGGAAGTGAGTGTGCGTTGTTTAGGACCATAACACTTACCATTGCTTCTTCTTTGGCAAGTTTCTGACTACGTGCAGGAAGGTTGCGAGGTTCTTTCAGCTGATTTCTGTTTTCACGCAGCACAGCGATGCGTTCGTGATAGTGGACTAGCTGGTTCTTGGTCAGACGCAAAGTTCCTTATACAACTGCAGGGAGTGCTTAACCATTTCGACCAAGGCTTTTCTCTTTTCTGCTTCGATCCATGCCGATGCTGTTCGTATAAGAGAAGAACCCAAGTGCACCCTAGTTCGCATAGACGCCTACCTGACACCTCTTTGTGACTGGCTGAGTTGTACTGGTAGCCTTCACTAAGGTTCTTATGATCCAGTACGTCCTAGGGAACAAAGGTCACCACGAAGAAAGTATGCTATCGCACTTCTGGTTGCTGCTTTGTCGGTGCATAAATGCCAAGAGAAGAGCGAGAAGGAAGGATGCGACCCATGTGTGCCCTCAGTAAGTTGCGATTGTTTGCACCGACGTGTTTTCGCAGAGAATTATCCCTTTTATTATTCGTCTTGACGGCGCGAGAACCCGCATTTCACTGACCAATAGGCGTGTCCATTCGCCAAGTGCGCTTTTCCTTTTTGTTCAGTAAAAGTGCTTCCTCCAAGCCTCGTTTCCGTAGAATTTCCAAGGCTAGAATCATTCCGGGAAACACGCACGCCTTACACGCTCATCACTGTAGAAGCGCACTCCCCACTACGCGCAACAATTGCAACGATGTCGGGAGGATGGTTGTTCCTAACTTGGACCATACTAACTGACCTGTGGAAGAGTGCGTAACGCAACGCTTTTTCGCACAAGACACCTCACCATTGACACTAATCTCGAAGGCCCCGTCGCCGTAAGCTGACCAATCAAAAGGTCCCCTAATGCCAATAAAATCACATCATGGTGTTGTTGAGTTAGAAGATGGCATTGGTGAGCCAGACAGCAGCACATGAGAAACTCTTGTTCTGCGGAAAGCGGGCGTTCCACGCATTAGGCAGCATTTTGTTTCCAATCAAAATGAGCATTATAAAGATCACTTGAAAGGCTCGCAGTACGCTAACAAGGCTAGGTAGTTGGCTCTGGTTACCTTCCTGCAACACTTACCGAACGATTTGTTGTGCTTTTAGAGATGGGAGAAGCGTAGCTCCACCAACAAGAATACCTGGAAATTGACGTTCTAGTTGTGCCTTAACCTATAAAGCGTTGCATGAAGAGGAAGAGAGTAGATGGGACCTACCTGTCGAAACAAGCCTTCGTATCCACAGGAAGAGCTTTAGGGAGAGTCAAAACGAGAAGGGAACCTTCATAAATGGCAATGGACACGTTATTTCCTAAGCGTTCAACTGTAGCAAGTGAGGGCATGTAGGATAGCGCCTCAACACGTGTGAGGGTGACCGAGTTGTGGTTGCCCCTCTTCAAGCTTTGCTATGAGAATAACGGCTGATTTGGTGGAAGAATCGCCGCAGTTTGTCAATACACTGCGTGAAAGGGAAATAGATATTCGAGGTTCTCCTTTTTGCACGATGAGCGTGATTGCATTTAAACTGTTGCATAGGCCATAAAATTCAGCACATTGAGAATCTTGGTGCGACGGTGGTATGTCTGCGCTGCTCAGTAGTTATAACGCATGACTAACGTGCTTCTTTAGGATCAATTCGATACAATTGATCTTTCCGATAATGAAGTTTCGCTTCTTGGGGGGTTCCCTCTTTTAAAAAAGCTTACTAGTCTCTTTCTCAATAACAATAAGATAACAAAGGCAAGCGACGCATGCCTTTTCACCTTCTTTCTCTTCTTTTACTTTCTTTGGTTCCTTCACTACTAAGGTGCATCGTTGATTCTTCGTCTTAGGTGGAGCCAGACCTTCCCGACTATCTCCCTTCTCTGACAGAGCTAGTCTTGACCAACAATAGCATTGAAAACTTTGCCGATATTGACGATATTGCAAAAATGCCAACACTGAGACGGCTTTCGCTTCTCAGAAATCCCGTTTCGTACAAGCAAAACTACCGCGCATACGTCATTCATAAGATTCCCCGCCTCATTTTACTTGACTTTAAGAAAGTTAAGTACAAGGTAGGCGGTGAGTCGCTTTCTCGCTATACAAACGGGAGCGGTGGTTACGGTAAAGTGTTGTAGGAGCGACTTGAAGCAAAAGAAATCTTTCAAGGTGAAGCAGGAACACACTTGAAGGTAGACACGATGGAGAATTGCACCGTTAAGCGTCGAGCACCCCAAAGCGATATAAACGCCAAACACGTGATTAAGATAAAGGTGACCGCAGCCTCGTGCGAACCTCGTCGCTTACGTTGTTGGTAGGAAGCCATTATGAAGGCCAGTACCTTGGATGAGGTCCGACGCCTCGAAGCACTGCTACAGACGGGATGTATTCCCAGCGAAAATTAAATTTATTCGCGCTTCTTCG
>JAQFYM010005934.1:0-12441 GCA_034694785.1 Agrenia bidenticulata
GTTTTATTTACACATGGGGCGCAGAAATTTCCTCTATGGCTAGTTCAAACGTAACTTTTTGTCTAGGCATTTCTTTTACTTCCCTTAATGCCTTTTTCATGTCTCAAAAATCTTAATTTAATTTATTTTATTTTCCTCACGGGTTCCCCTGTCATTTCTTCTTTCACTATTAAAAGACTACCCACATCTACCCGGTTAAAAGCGATCGCTACCTTGGTTATCGACTGCTGCATTCAACTTGTCATACCTTGTATAATTTCTATCACTATTTGTATTAAAGCTACTTTTTAAATAATTAAAAGGGGGATTAGACATGGTGTTATTCATTTACAAGTTTGCCATTTTAATTTACAAGTGATTATTTAAACCAATAACAATACATGTACTTTAATAATTAAAATTTTAATAATTAATCACAATGATATGGTGACATGACAATGCAGGTAGAGAAATACAAGATTTTATATCGTTTTCTATTAACTGAACATACAAGTCAATATGATATAAAATATACTATGAAAAATGGTACGCGTCTTTTTATACGCAAATTGTTGTAAGCATTGACACAAAACGGCAGAAGTAATTCAACTGGCCAAAAAAAAAATGAAAAAATTTAAAGCTTTTTTAGCGGCGTCTGTTGCGGCAATATAGTTTTGTATAAATACAAAAGGTATAAAAATTACTATCGACAGTTTATATGTCATAAACAGCGTATTAATGAGAGGAGAGGTTTGCAAAGCTAAAAAGTCAATAATAAAATATTTTTTGTTTTCTGTTGTACCAAAGTCATAGCAATTCATGATATGACAGCAAGCTGTAAAAAAGTTTTGTACAATAGAAAAATTAAATGCAAAAATACAAATTTTATCTAGCTTTTAACAGTCATCTTGGATGTCCAACAAATTGCTATATTTTAGCTATAGTATTGTTGATGTGAAAAAGCCATTGAACTGGCTGACTTTTTATGTTTGTAAACAAACATTTTAATTTTTATCATACAGTTTTTGTTTTGTTTTGTGATCGCGACAAAAAAACTTGTTTTGTTAAAACATGAAAAAGATACCAAGTGATTGTATTTCATAATACTCCGCACAACTATCGGCATATATAATGAAATTTAAGCTAAAAGGTGTAAGTTGACTTTGTCTGTAAAGCCGCAAATTCTTTCAAACCTAATAAATATTTTATAATGCGAAATAGCAAATGTAAAAGAAGGGGGTGTCGTATTTAAAAATAACCCCCCATGAAAAACTGCCCCCTTAAATTGGTGCAAGAAAACAAAAAATTGTTTTGAATACAGAGTTTGACCGTAATATTGGCAATACCGTATAAAATAAACAATTTTCTCGTACATAAATGTTAAAAATAGTATTCTTTTTTTTTTTTCATCTGCATTTCTCCTCCTTCGATTGGACAATTTTTAAAATTGATGCTTTATCAAGTCAGAGAGCAAGTTAAAACAAAATCCAACAAAAGGCAGAACATTTTACACGAAAGTACAAAGTATGGTATTGATTTTATTAATTTAGGCCTAATGGATAAATTTTCATCATTTATTTCTTTTAAATTATTACTAAGGCTGTGCCTGTTACGATAAATTATTTATAATTTCTTATTAAGATCTTAAAAAGAAATGGGGCAAAAACACATTTCCGATAATAACTATAAACAGAACAAAATTACTAACTGAAAGATGTCTACAAAAAAAAAGTTGCATGGATAGATTTTATACATGTCTTGTTGCATAGGATGCGTATTTAAAACGAAATTTTTGTTTGATAAAATTTAAATCAATACATATTATCCAAAAAAATATACAAAACAAAAAATTAAATATAAAAAACATTGCGATTATATTCTTTTCTGAATCTAATAAAATCATTTTATTTTATATCTAAAAAATTTGTGAGATAATTGTATAATATTTTAAAGTTCACTATTATGATCAAAGCATTTTATAATAGCATTTCATTAAACTTATAAAATAGCATTTCAAATGTACTTGGTAACAGAAGGCGTCTTAATATACTTATTACAATGCCGTGGCAACTAAAAACTCTCTCTGGAGAGACACTTGAACTAGGTATCGCTAGATATTGGCATGTAATTGCGTGTAGAATTATTAAATTCCTTTTTGTACAAGCCATGACATTACAAGATTTTGTATTTTTGATTCCCTTTGTTTTTTTATCGTATATTGTAATTTCATCCCCTGTAGCAAGACCTTACTCGGATTCATTCAACAAGGGATAACTCCGCACTAGAGGGGTATGTGTTAGTTTCATTTGATCAATTATAGCATATCCATTCTTTTAACATGTCGTTATCTTCCCCTTTTCATAACTATCATAAGCAGATAAATTTTTGAATACTATATCCAGATATAAAGCCACACCTTAAATGTCAATTAAATCGCAATACTTGATCTTCAAGAGATTTAATTTATGTAATATCTTGTCACAAAAGACGGACGAATGTAATAAAATTTAGTTCAATATATTTTTGAACATTTCTAGTAAGTTGGCGTATAATTGGGATTTTCATCAAACAGGTGTAAAGATTTTTAGATAAAATCGTTTTCGTCATTTCTTTGAAAGGCTTTTAAATTTGGCATAACTGTTTAATCAGGTAATAAAATACATTATTTAGGTCTTACATCAAAGTCAAATTTCCTTGGCCAAAAAAACACTATAAAATGGATTTGTATACCAAGAAATGTTATCATCATATATGCTGTGGAATTCCACTGCGTTTCAAGATCTTGCTTCATTGCTAATTTTGAACGACTTTTCTTCATTTGTGCCATTGATAGAAGATGATAGCTTAAGGGCTGTGTCAAGAAATATCCGACAACCAATCTAAAAATTTTATTTATTCTAAGCATATCGGGTGTGTTTAAAAGATGATTTATGCATAATTGTTATGCACAAACATAACATGAACGGTTTTCCAAACTTGTCTTTTTTAAGCACATAACATTCCGGAGCACTGTCGTGTGTAATTGTATGGGATTTTGTACTGATACTATAAATTTGCATAATTTCTGTTATTATACCATATATATTTAGCCCGGTGTACCTTAAGGAAATAAAATAATACTTATTAGTTACGATTCCTAACTCATATTTTAATTCATGAATTGTACAGTCACACAAATTAAATAATATTTAGCTTTGAAGACCAAGTATTACAATTTAATAAAAGATTTTGGTGCACCAGTTTAACTTCTTGTTTGCATGTTTAATGAGTAGTACATTCCTTTAAAATTTTGTCACTAAAATACTGGCGCGATGGCGCAATAAATTAACGTTTAATGCAGTTATAAATTTCTTTGAATATTTTTGATTTAAGCAATGATAATATTACGCCAGCATTTTAATTTATTCAAAAAGACACTGTTTCGCCATATTAGGTATATTCTTTTTTGCCTGCAATATTAAAATAAGATTCAACGTGTTTTGCAACTATGTGGTTATGCAAGCCGTGAGAATTACCGTACGCATTTTTTTACCACAAAAGTTACATTTCGACGAGCTAGCAATAATTTCAGGAAAGAAACGCCATACTATACTTCGTTTTATTTTTTTCACTGGGGGCTGCGTATAAGTAGGAATTAAATGAGGCTCTGTTATTTATTGTTTTTATTGTCATTTTACCGCTGTCGTTAATAGTTTAGCTATAATAAATTATAAATAAGATCTTAGAAAGATCCCTATTGGGACCACGCCCTAATTATAACAATAAATAAAAACCAGAAAAAGTCGATTAAATCTTAAGCGATGACAATAATAAATTAAAAAAAAGGTAAATCAATTTAAACTATATAGATAAAATAAACATTCATGCAGTTTAAGTTTACTGCATGTAGTTTCAAACATACTTAACATCCTCAAATACAGTTAACGTTTAACAAAGCAAAAAAATCATAAGGAAACGATCTACAACAATAGACAAATACCATGTATACTGGCAATGGAATGCAAAATTTATATTTGCATTTAGAAAAAAAAAATACATCTATTTGCTTTGCTGTTAATTTCTAGGAAATAAGTAATTGCCAGAACAAATATACAATAACACAAACTCCAAAAATTAAAAATATAAAATGAAATTATAACATAGACCGTTTTTTACAACTATTGTTGTCTTCAATATAAGATTTAACTATGCTGTGGAACAAAAAGTTGATTACAGAGAATAAAATCAAAAAGGTAGCATAAATAAGAAAACAAAAAGCTCGTATGCGAATAAACATCAAAAAACATTAAGTAGAATAAGAATGATGATTATTTGCATAAACAACTAAATAAGCTTTTAAAGTGAAACCATTTATTGACATATATAAAAACAGATATTAATGCATGACAAGTGTAATAAATGCTTTGGCAAAGCATTTATCTTTATAAAAATATCTAGTATAACTTGTTGTAATCATCTTGAAAAAAATGACACTTTTGTTTTATATGGTTTCACAGTTTTTAAAACGTTATTTGCATCTTTTTTTCTGTCTTTTTTATGGCAAAAGTAAATGTTAGTTTTGTACTTGAGCAAAATAAAAAAATGCTGTATTCTCTGTCTGCATCAATAAAAATACTAGCAGTTTTTTTCTTAAAAAAGCGGTCGTTTGTATTTAATTTATATTTGTAATTATAAAGCATATTTTTCCTTTGACTGTAAATAACAAAGCAAAATTGTATGTAAAATATATAGAAAAAAGTTGATTTAAAGGTTATTTTTATGCAATAGAGCTTTTACCGAATGCCACCGGGTTCTAAGAGCAAATAGGCCTTTGCAACTAATAGCACCCTATTTCATTCATACAGTTGTATTTGCCGGGTTTATCGTTTGAATATCCAGTTAAATACCCCTTATTCCTGATAAAAATATATTGCTAAATTATTTTTGCCAAGGGTAACGCAACAAAGTAGAAAAAACGTATTAACCTTTACTTATAATGGTAACATCTAAAACGCATAGTTTACAATACTCTGAACTTATATTTATATAATCGAATAAAAGATGTTTATGTTAATACGCAGTTTAAAATTTGTTTTATATGCGATGGTTGTATATTTCAATTTTATTTATCTAATTATTTCATGTTTTTTTTTAAATGTTAAGAGAAGAACAAATCCAAACAATATTTACGATAAACGGGATACTAGAAAACACGATTTAGAATTTTAACCAGCATTTTGAATATTCATCCGATACAAGTAAGTAATTTATTGTAAAACTCGTACGTAATTTCATTAATATAATTCAATATAAATATAAATATATACATTTTTTTATTTTATATTCTCTGTTTTAAGAGGTAAATTGTAAGTATGTTCGTTTGTTTGCAATATTATTATTATACCATCATTTTATAATCAAAAATAGTTTTAAGTTACATAAAAATCAGACTTAAATCTTATAAAAATCTAAAAATCAAGTTTATTTATCGTGCAGTGCACTATAGCCGCAGGAGATTTGGTTTATGTTTCCCCACCTTATCTTCTTACTTCATTAAAATGAAAATGTGAATGTTTTATGATATATGCTACGACGCCTTCTTATATATAAAGCTTTATTCAACTTTAACTAGTATGCCCACTTAATGTTCACAGGTAGGGTGAACAAGTCACACAATCATACATTTCCAACCATCCCGCTGCTTTTGTCGTCAACCCCATGATTAGGGCTAGGAAAAAACATCAGAAATATATTTTGGAATGTTTCAAATTTTCAAATTTTCTATAAATTATTAAAAAAGATGGATTTTCGGCAATACAGGTTCAAAACCCACCACTGCCAAATTTTATATTTTAAAATAGTATTGTATAAACATGCATTATAACGTCGAAAAAAACAATTCTGACGATTTTTACTATGCAGAATTTATTGAGGCCTATAAATTATGATTATATAGTCAAAAAAAACTAGTATGCGGTCATGTTTATAAAAACAAAGTTTAATTCGAGAGATGGTCTCAAGAATATTTGGTAACAGAGATTTTAAAAAATAAAATCGACATCTTAACAATATTTTACACAAGATATACCTGAAATTATAAAATTAAGGCGTGAAACGTATACAAATTCAATATATTACTTACTATTTTTTTTTTTGCTAATACTCTTTCAGGATTAGACACTGGCAATTAAAAAAGAATTTACAATATAAGTTTATATTCTTGCTACATAATTACTGGATTTATCACAGTCAACATGCTCTAATTATATGATATACCATGGAAGAAAACAGTATATTTTGAAAAAATTAAAATCTAGTTTATTAATGTAACAAAAATATGTATAAAACGGTCATTTGAATGTAAACAAAGCTATTTTACTAAGCAAAGAGTTTTTTTTTTTGGTGCCACGGTGACGATTTCCGACTTATAAAATTTTAAAACGACGATAACCATAGTAAATAATGCCTCTTCCAAAAAAAAGCCAATATTTAAAACTTTTATATAATATGACATTATTGTTGGAAAACGTCTTTTTCATTTATGGCTATTTTTTTGATACATATGTGTTAATTAATTTCCATTTAGAAATTGTTAAAGAATGCATCATAAAAAAAATCATTTCAATAGTACGTCTAATAAAAGAAAGATGTTTGTGAAAATGAAATTATATTTTATTTATAGTCATTTTTTTTCCGATGTTTTTCCGATGTTTTCCTATTTATTTTACCCTTCTTTTCCGATGGAAATTCCGAGCCCTACCCATGATAAACCATTCACCAGGGGTATAAATAAAACATAAAATCAAATCAAAACAAAGTAGGATAATTTAAAACAAGTGAACTTTAATTAAGTCAAAGTAATCTTTCCTAAAAAAGAAGTGGGATTACGTTGAAAACTCTATAATATTGACATACCCTATTCGGCACCCCTGACTATGGTTTAAATAAAAAATGGTCAGTTTTATTAACGAAAATATATAAAAATAGTTGCAATACTAACAATAATGCTTAAATGACGTTAATATCTAAATTTTTCTACATATTTTTATAAAAACATTGGATAATGCTTGAGATATTAGAAAAAAATAAATTAAATTATCCCGTAAAAAATGAAGAATCGAGTATATATTCTCTCTTTATAGACGATAATTTACAAAATATCTAATCTGAACTCTCTGGGGTGCAGAAAACGAGGACAATTAATCCATATTTGTAAATGCCATTTTTAAAGAGTAAAAAGCTATAAAAAACTATGCTTAAAAACATAGAAATATGATTTCTTATCTATTGTGTCTTATTTTTTTTGACCAATTTTAAGATTTATTTTCTATTTTTTCTTGTCATTCTAAGGGCAATAACACATTAAATTTTACCCGATATTGACCTTTTAAAATGGAAAAAGTAGACATGTGTGAAAGGGTATAGAAAGTCATTTAAAGCAAAAAATAATTTATGAGTGCTAGCATTTTATTACGATTTTAAGTTTTAAATACCATTTGCACGCTGATTTATTATAAAAAACTAGATTTTTATAAATTTATACATTTTTATACAAACTACAATACTACCTACGACGAATTTTTCGTAAAGATCCACTTTATGAGCTGCCTTAAAATCATAAATTGTTACGTAAAAAAATAATTTTATTTTTATTACTATGTTTTTTGTGGTTTTATTTTTATAGCACAAACATTTTTTTAATCTTTAATTTAATCCATGTAGCAGATTATTATTATATAAATGGTCATAATTACCTTACTTAGATTGATTGGCGTTTGAATCTATATGGACAATTTAAATGTTTTAAGTTAAGTCAATAATAACCAGAACTCTTAAAAATGGTAATTAGCACTAAATTCCTAATTTTATCCAAATTTGGAAAAAAAAGGTTTTTTCAGAAACATTATTTGGAATATTACGAAGTTTTACCCTTTCTTACAAGAAATATAAAAAAAGAACTATTATTGATTCTCAACTTTGTAATAAAATTTTTTAGGCTCTTTAATTGTTAATAGACCTTTACTAAATTTAATAAATTGCTTTATAATCAAAATTGTGTTCTTTTCAGGCTCCACATTTGCCGTTTGTATTTTTTACAAAAACAGATAATTTAAAAATATCGCGGCTACCTAAATGTTTATACCTTTAAAAAGAATATTTATATATGTTACCGGCAAAGTACACTTTGCCGGTAACATAAATAAAAACTACAGAGACACTATATATTTGTAAAAGTTTACATATATTTTATGCACTATAAAAAAAATTAAGAATGTGCTGCAATGATATGCGGAATAAATTCAAATTTACGTAATTCTTAATAAGATGCAATTTAAGTTTTTTTTCTATATACTTTAACCACAATAGAAATCTTGCTGCTACTCTATCTAAGACAAAAAATATTATACAATAACTATACAAGTACATCTATGGAACAATGTTACACAATGCATATCAACTAGTACAATTGTTAATTTATATATATGTGCCACACATGATTTTGTGTTTGTGTTTCTTTTAAAAAAGTTAGTCCATTTTTGACAGATTAATTTTATTTTTTGGCCGGAAAAGGGACCTTAAAAGGGTGTTTGATAGGTAAAGCCAGATGCGTCCTTTGTTAGTATTATGTGATTATCTAGGGATATACATTACATCTAAAAGTTCTTCTAAATACATTTTTCTCATAAAAACGTACATCAAAAACATAAAAACAACGAAAATTTGTGTATTGTTCTTGTTACTATTAAATAATCAGCGGCTTTGTTTGAAACACATATAAACAAATTTTTTACATAACATTCGTTTTGCTTGTTTTTTTGTTTTTTCTTAAGCGTATTTTTTTATAAATGTCGCACAAAGTCATTTTTGAAAAATTGTAACAACTTTATTTTCCAAGCAAAACAGCAAAATACAAATGAATGTGTCTATAATACCATTATTTATATTTCTGAATTTTTGTTTTTTAAAATGTTATATTCTGAGGCGTTTGTAAATGCCTTTTCCTTCATTTTTAAGCATAGAGCTTAAAAAAGCAAAAACTGTCTATTTTTGCAAAATTAATAGAAAAAAATGTTAAAAGAGACCTTAATGTATTTAAAAGGCTATAATAACATCCTACAAAAGTTTATTTTACAATATTAATCCGAAAATAAATTGATCGAAGTATAATGCTGCTAAACATGTTGTAAATAACAAAATATATATTTAATAGCAGCTTTTTCCTAAAGAAGTTTTTATTTAAAATCACAATTATTAAATACCTTTGGTTTTTCAATCTAAAAAAATCGATTCATGCTAGGATTAAAAAAAGACAGAGCCGGTAAAAATACAAAAATTAAACTAAAAGGAGTTAAAGAGTTTTTTTTTCGTAAACTATAAAACACGTTTAACGGATATCGGAAAAAAACATTTTTTTTTTTCATTTTACTAAGGTTTTTTTTTGTAAATTTTTTGCACATAAAAGACCGCTGAATTATGTTTGTAAAACGACGACTTGCAAGTTGTGACACTTGGATCAACATCTTCTTTACATAATATTGTTGGTTGGCATGGAGTAACTTTTTGGATGTATCGTAACGGTAAAAAGATTCAAAAGTTAAATGAGTATTTTAAAACTCTTATTGTTAACCTTTAACTTTATTATACCCTAAAATTACCCTTTATAAACGAATATTGTTATAAGCGAAAAAATAAGAGAGCCCTTAATTACAAGTACCGACTTATATTTACGTAAATCACAAAGTCACTGAAGAAAAAAAGGTCCAAAAGCAGCGTTGTAGTGTGATTTTTTTAAGCCCGTAATTACGTAATTACATTAATTCGTGACTAAAGTGAAAAGGCACAGTACATATAATTTATTTACACGAAAACGAAAATTTAACAAATCTAAAATACCGGGTTTTGCATTTAAAGTGTCGCATTTTTGCAATCAAGTAAACTTTTTTTACAATCAATATGTTTTTTTGTGCAATCGGTATAATTTATTTTTGCAATCAAAATAGTATTCACGATTTTTTAAAGCGATATAAGAATCACTTTTTTTTATACTTATTTTTATGTGGCATTCTAGAAAATTTCTTCACAAAAATGTTAATCAAGAAAACACTCAAAGATTAGAATATTTAATATATAAATAAAGTAGTACAAAAAAAAATTAGTTATATTTTGATTCGAAAAAATTATGTTGATTGCAAAAAAAAGTCATTTTACTTGCCAAAAAAAATCAATATTAATAGCAAAAAAAATCCATATTGATTGCAAAAAAGTCTACTAGAATGTAAAAATGAGTCACTTTGATTGCAATCCCGGTATTCCCATTTATATAAAAATATAAAACTAAGAAAATTGAAAAAAAACGTGTAAAATTCCCAATTTTAAGAGGCTTGATAAAACAAATTTTAAAGCCAACTCGTTCCTAGCAGCGACTCATCGATAAAACCAAAATTGGTCCGTTTAAAATATAGGGATAGTCGACGCATATTAAAATTAATATGTAAAAGATATAAGCCAAAAGGATAAATCAATTAAGTTACTTATTTTTATTTCCTGCCATTTTATCAACTAGACAAATTAGTTTTTGTCTGCGACATCACTTGATCCTACTGGGTTAATCAAATCATCAAATTTCTCTTCCACTGATGAGTTTGCTGTAATAGATGGCTTATTTTCTGCTGTATTTTCTTGGCAATTTTCTGCTACTTTCAGTGATTTTTTTTGGGAAATCTTGCTGCTTTGCTCATTCTCATGCAAATCTTTTATTTCTTTTTTTAATGCCTCAAACTCTTCCTTGTAGTCATTAATAGTCTTTTTTATTTTTTTATCTGCCGTGGGAGTCTCTAGTGATTGTACATTTTCAAGATGCAAGGTGGCTTTTGCATAAGAATTAAAAGACTTGTATATTGCAATGTAAGCTTTGATATACATGATACGGAAAGCTATATCCACTTTTGCCATGTTTTCCTGAGATACTTGTGCACCTGGGCATTTTTTAATAAAAGCTTCTAGATCCTCCTGTGGAAAAGGGCCGTTATCAATAAGAAATTCTACGATTTTTCTAAAGCTCACGATTGGATCTAAGTTACTGAAGAAAAGGAATAAACGTTCCATTTCTTTGGTTTCTTCGTTTTCTACTTCATTAAAGTCCTCTTCATCTTTTACTTTTTTTTCGGCTTCTGACAACGTAACATTGTTTTCAGAATTCATGCCAATATCCGCAAACAACTCTTTCATAACAGCAATTTTCGTTCGTATTGCTATTGTTGCCATTTTATCCCTTACGATTCGGTCATTTTCGATTTTCGCATCTTGTTGAACTCCTTCAATGCAATAATCACACAACTCACTGCTCGATTCTGTGTCTTTGTTATCAGAACAATATAAACTCTCTATTATAAATATCATAATATAAAAAACCCGAACTTGAATAAATGATGTTTGCTTTTTGTTTATAAAAAAAACAGGGAAGAAGCAAAAAGGTTTTGCTATTTCATGTTCAGATATATTCTTACCAGTGATGTTCATTTTATTAGCTTTATTGATTTTGACATTAGTGATTGTAGAAGAAATCATTATAAGATGACGAAAGTATCTTCTTAAATGCTTTTTTTAATCAGTGATAAAGAAATTATATATTTTTAAAAGATCAATTGTATTTTAAATCACATTATTTTATCAATATATTGCAAACATAAAATTATAAGGAATAAATTTGGTCAAGGTGTACTATAGGGGGGCCAATTTTAGGAGGAAAAATATGACCCTAAAATTGAAATAGAGGATGGAAAGATGGGCGGGAAATGGATTTCCGGTGGCAAAGTTGGGAGAAAATAGGTTGATTGGAGGGAAAACATCAATTATCTATATATCTGTGTTTGAATTCATGCAGAGAGGGGAAAAATGGAGGGAAAGTGTCAAATAAAAACATAAAACATGCGAGAATAAAAAATGAAAGCAAAAGCATAATAAACCACGAATATATTAGCCGAAAAGTAAATTGCAATAAAAATAACAAAAATAAAAATTTACATTGAATCCATTTGGTATCTCTTTAAGGATCTCTGAAAGTATATCCTTCACTTTTTTTGCCCGAGATTTTTGCAAATTTACTAAAAAATATAAATAGTTTTGTATATAAAAGATTCTGTAACAATTTTTAAAAAAAGTTAGTATAAATTAAGGCTGGGCACTTATGGGTAGAGTAGACTTTTTGGTTTTACTCTACTCTACCAATTAGAAAATATAATTTACTTACTCTACTCATGAGTAGGGACCTCAAAATATACGCAAACATAAAAAAAAATGCCCTTAAAATGTAAAAGAAAAAGGCTAGACACAATGCGTGTCAAAGCGTTTGTAAGCGTATGTATTTTTCCTTTCCTATTATCAATGCGGTTACAATCTGACAAACTTATATAACTCTTTTTTTTAGGATTTCTTCTTTTTTATACCCTGACAAATGGAAGAGGTATTAGAAAATGATAAGAA
>JAQFYM010005935.1:0-12440 GCA_034694785.1 Agrenia bidenticulata
AACTGTCGCGAGTTTTTATTTTTTTAGTCATTTTTTCATTTGATATAAACTTGTTTTTTTGTTTTAACTTTATGGTGATCTCTTATAAGTATACTACGTTGCTAAAAATTTGTGTTCAATATATTTAATCCTTGATTTATTTGTCTTTTTTATATTCAAACGATAGAATGCTTATTTGGTACGTTAGGATTGTATAATTGTTCTTGCTAGGTTTTCTTTTGAGTTGTTTACCATCGTGTTAAAAAATTTTCTCAAAGTTTTTGTATACTTAAAAACGGTTTTAAAAACCCATGACTTGTACTTGCCCGTTTATTTCGAAGTTCGGCTTTTCATGTTTTTTTTTGCTTTAAATAAAATAGGTCGGCGTTTTGTTTAATGTTTAGTTTTATGATTTTTTTTTGGATGTCTAATAAATTGTGGCGTATGTCTCTATATTTCTTGTCAGGTGTCCTTGTATGTTAATTATCGGTGTCTTCGTAGAATCACCGTTATTCTAGTTTGATTTTATCATGTCTTTGTTTTTTGCCTTTATTTCTTTTTTTTTTGTTGTGTTGCATGTTTATTTGCCACCTTTTTTTTTTTCTTCTTTACTTTAAACGTGTTATCTATTACGTTTCTTTGTTTTTCTCGGGCTTGATCAATCGATTTGCAGCTTGAAATCAATTGATTATCGAAATTCGAATAAAGATATATTTTAAGTAATAAAAATAAAATTCCAAGTACGTAGAAAATGTTAATTTATAAAAATAAACTTGAATATTAGCCCCTCTTTGCTTTTTAAGACATATGGTTTTTCTACGCCCAATTTACAGAGGGGGGCAATTTTCCACGGAGGGGGCAATTTTCGATACGACAGGGGTATTTAATTATAAACTGAAAGCCCACTCTAAAAATATAAAACAAACAAATAGTGTTAGATATCTGCGAAGTCAAAAAATCAAATGATTAATGCTCGTAAAAGACTATACGCAAAAGTAAATGAAATCGTCACGTTTCTTCCCCTTTATGTGACGAAGATAAAAAAATGTCCTTACTATAGACCCAAAAAAAAGTAAATGGCAAACATATCAATAAATGAACCTCTTAATAAACACTTTTATTAAGCTAAATTATGACACTTTTTCGTAACCAACAGTCGTCTATAGTAAAAACTAAACATACCTTGCGAATGTTAATACAGGTGGATTAGTGGCAACTTATACTGCGTTTTGTTAAACAGTTGTGGTTAGTGTAAAGGGCGTTAACCTTAACAGCTTTTTTTATTTATTTGTTTTAAAATAATTTACCAGTTTTAATGAACACCCTTTCTATTATAGCTCATATTTTTAACCCGAATTAACAGGTAGATAACTGGACCACACGGAAAGAAAAAGACAAAAACGAAATACAAAAAACTACCGCAAAAAAAAAATAGAAAAAATTAACTTTTTATTAAAGATATAAAAAATTGATATCAAAAAAAAAAAACCGCATAAATAAGAAAAATTACCCGAATTTAACACATAAAAACATTTAAAACGAAAGTAAATCATTTACTATAAAAAAAGTCATATTTTAAAGTTTTAAAATCAAAAATTTTGACATCTATGGCAGCGTTATATAGTATGGAATTCACGTAAAATCAAAAGAACAAAAACAATAAAACTTTAATTCTAAAACAATAATCATAACCATTCGATTAAATAAAAAAGAAAGAAAAAAACATTGTAAAAAATAAAATATTTATTGTTTGCCTCGTTTTTTGTCGACTAAAAAAGGAAGAATAAATATTTTGGTCAACTAAAATATTTTTTACACACAAAGCATGTATATGCGGATATAAATCAAAGTGAGCACAATAATCGCAATTGTGAACCAGTCGTTTACCGACGCGGAAAAGATCATGTCGAAAAAAACAATTTTCCCAGGTTAATTCTTACAACACCAAATTTAATCTGCCTTAACATTACTTTTGCTAAATTAATACTTTAATAATGTTAGAAATTATAAAAGGGGCTAACGATGTTATTTAGAACATTATATAATGTTTTTAACAAAAAACGGTATAAAGATTCGCGCATTGGGTCGTGGTTTTAAAATTTTTTATAGTATAATAATTGCAGTTTTAACATATCAGCGTATCAAAGATACTGATTTTGCAGACAGATAATAAAAAGTTTATTATGACTATGCAGCTTGTGCATGTGCCTGTAGTAAGAAACGCCATTTTTAACCGGTTCTTTTTCTGACGCTTATTTAGAAAATTCACTTTGAACAACAAAAATGTAAAATTTTATATATAGCGCAAAAAAACAATCAATCATTTTTTACAAAAAGGTAGGTTAAATGCTTCAAATTGTGTAATTTTGCGCTAAAATATTTTTAACAGAAAATCTAGACAGTATCAATATGCTAAGACTATGTTTTGTACTAATAAAATAAATACCATTGTCGATTTGTTTTCCGTTGAAAAAAATAAACGTTAAAAGATTTATAAACATCGTCCAAAATAATATTGATAACCAATATGCCACTACGTGAGACAAAAAGTTAGTATGACAAACAACAAACATTTTTTGTATTCATAAATTGATTTTACTGTATATTTAAACAGTGTTTTTGTAGAACATCGATCATCCAGGTTTGTAATTATTTGATAAAATTTAATAAAGTTGTTTTTAACGACGATAAAAAATAATCGAGTTCCTACTGTATGTGTAACGTAAGAAAATACAATTTACCGTTATAAAAAAGCTTTTAGTTGAAATTTTTTATGACGAAAACATTTGTATTACAACAAAATAATAATTTAATTATTTGTCGAACGCAGCGATTATAAATTATTGTTTCAGATTTTTTAGTTTTATGATTCTCGAGTTTAAAGCACGAAAAAAATGAGATAAAAATTTGCAAGCACGTAGGGTAAATTTATCGCCTTTCCCATTTTTTTACTGGGGTTTTTTTGTTAATAAATTAGGCTACGGGTCTCTCGGGGTGACCCCGGGAGAAAAAAAAACCCGGGGGAATTCTTTTCAAAAAGCACACTATTCGTATTTTTTTACACGCCGGTTTACAAAGCCCTAGGGTTATTTATGCGGCTTGGATCAACCCAGTCAGGTTCGTGTTAGTAACAATAATCCTCGGTCGAAAAAACTTTTTTGTACCCGGTGTTTCACCCAGGGTTACAAAAAAAAGAAGAACTGGGCACTAGTTTGTAATCTTACATGTTATCATAACAGATGAGGATTTTTCGCAATTTAAAATTAACCAGCCATTAAAAATATAATATTTTGTATAACAAAACTATGTATTAAAATACGTTATATTGTAAAAAAAAAGATATATGTATTTTCCATACTGTAATATGATATATAATAGTCTCTTAGTATTTCTTAGTATGTTATACAAATTTTTAAACAAGCGACATTGGCAGATGTTATACGACGCGCAGATATTGATAAAGCAACAATATGGTTGAGTGGGATGCAATGTTTGCAGGTTTATGTCTAACTTTTGGTCAACGCCAATATTAAAATTGTGGTAAAACGGATTATACACAATACAGTACAGCTTAAACGAAAAAATACACATTAATATAATATAAAAAATAAAGCATATAAATACCTAGATTAACACATTATGTGCAAAAAAAAAAAATTCATTGAACTTACGTTTACACAACAACTCTTTTTTTTACGAAAAAAAAAAATATAGTTTTTTTTTTATTTATGTTTTTACACATAAAATTTTGTTTGCTAAAACGTTTTTTGTTTACTTTTTAACTTATAAATGTTTACTTACAGGCCACGTTAACATTTTTTTAGCACAGTTAAATACACCGACGCGCACTTTTTTTCCTTATTTAATGCATATTTTTTGTTGCTTTTTACTTGCAAAAAAAGTAAATTTCTACGTAGTAACATTATTAAAAGTAAATTTTTACCGTAATGTATTTATTTATGCAATTTTTTTACGATTAAGCAATTATGCTGTTTTTATGTTTAACCCTTTGCTAAATAAACAATAACAGCAGCCAAGCGAAAAATACCAGCATTGCAACAGGTAAACATTTACAATTGTTATTATAAAGCTTAATTCATCACAATATCTTAAAAAACTCTGTATATCCCGGGGAAGATTAATTAGAGACCTATCAGCTGTCATATGACGATATGGCTATGATATAATGGTCACTATGTGGCTGTTACAAGTAAAAAACCAATGTTTTTTATTTCTGGAAGCACCGACCTACACATTTATCACTACATACAATTTTTAAAAAAAGGATTTTTACTGGTAGCTTTTTTATTTCGAGAAAATACACATCTTCACTCACTTTATTGTTCCCAAATATAATTTTACCACACGATGGTAAATCATTCCAAAGGGCTTTATCAACGACGATGGTGACTAGACCCAGAATACTATATACAAAAATGTGAAAATTTAAATTCTTTTTGTGCTTATTAAAGGTTTCTATAAATATATTTTTTTGTTTGCTATTTGTTATTTTTACTTATTATACCGGCAAAAATTTGTTCAAATGATGAAGTATCACCGTAAATAATACAAGAATAGAAAAAGAAATGGACTATCAAAATTAATCACAGAAGACTGTGAAGAATCATATGCAGACGCCAGTAGCGTAGCCAGGAGACAGGGAAGGGAAAAGGGGGTGTACCCCCCTGTATATAAGCAATCACGCCTGGATTTAAGGGGGGGGGTGGTCTTTTTTTTGTGTAGAGTTTTTATTGATATTAAGAATCCAAATAAAAAAATCTTGAAAGAAATTTGTTCAGAAAAAAATTAAAATCGTTAAAATGCATAAAAATATGGTTTTATAGCTTATGTTTTCTAAAAACACTGACTACCCTATGGTCCAAAAAATCCAGGCTACGCCTCTGGCAGACGCTTTTACTTTTAATGGAAGAATGGATATAAAAATCAGAATTTATTTTTTAAAGACCGTATATGAAGCATACATGTCTGAACTTCACTTACAGGAGGAATTTTTAAAATACAATATGTGCTATATTTTAGACCTCTACCCAGTAAAAAACGAAAAGAAAAATATTGCTATGATGACAAAGACACAATAGAAGCTACTAATTATAGACACTGGACTAGTAAAACAAAATCATATCATTTTTGCATGTTAAAAATTGAAGAATAAAAATATATACGATTTTGGTTTTAGAAAAATTTACCGTGACAATGATGATGATATTTTTACTGTATCTGTTGATTTTAATTATGGAATAAAGCTGTCGGATGGAAATGATTCTAGCAACTATGTTTTAATCGACAAGGTATGTGTGTAGGGGGAACCAAAAAAGCATTTAAAACTTACAATCAAAAGCATTCGAAACCATAAAAAAGAATTGAAAAGCGTTTTTACAACATTCCTAACTTTTTATTGCATAGCATGTATATATCAACTATTTTGTTTATAAATTTGCACCTCGTTTTATAAAAAAGTACAAAAACTTGTTTTACTATTCTTTCTTGCCGCCAAATAGTTTTCAGCTATAAAATGTGTCTAATTACAGTGTTTTTGAGCATTAAAATTAGCCTTTTCTATCTTTTATTATGTTGTTAAGATATTTTATATAGTATAAAATATTTTTATTGCTATTATACTGTAAAAAAAAGTATAATAAAATTAAAAAATCCTTACACAAAAGTTTTTAAACATTTTTAATGTCATAAAATAAGTTTAGAATCAAATTAAGTTGTTTCGCTGTTGGGTAAAAAAAGCATT
Organism: Agrenia bidenticulata; assembly: GCA_034694785.1. NCBI lineage: Eukaryota > Metazoa > Arthropoda > Collembola > Entomobryomorpha > Isotomidae > Agrenia > Agrenia bidenticulata. Next base: position 5,741 of record JAQFYM010005935.1, read on the forward strand.
AAAAACGAAGAAAAAGCATTTTCAGAGAAAACAAGCATTTATGGTACAAAAAAAGCAAATGGTTTTCCCCAGTGATGTTTCATCTGATAAAGAATCAAAACATGATGTTGAAAATCAACAACTAAATTTATACATACAAAAAAGCAAAGTAAATAGACTTCAAATATTTTGTAGGATAAACAGATATCACAAACATGTTAATGATATTACATATACATCCTTAACTTGCAAAAATAAAATATAATATATATGCTTGTACAGTAATTTGGTATTTGCAGTCATACGTAGACCGCCGAATGAATCTGTAACGCAGCACAATATATGATAAAGAACTGTAATCGACTAACAGTAAATGAACTACTTTGCATTTTCTCATGTCAATTTGTAAGCGAAACGATAAGCCAACTAATATGTTACTTTCTACTTGTGATGAACCTAAATTAGAGAGGAATGCTCACGCATTTTGAAGTTTTAATTTTATTCGTCGTCTTATTTTTTGATCAATGCATAAACGGTATGTGTAAGCTATTAAGACAACAACATGTTACAAAATTACGAGACGCCATATTTTATGTCTAATGCGATAGATCTACTGATTTAGTTTTAAGAAAAATTTTAAACATATAGGTATGTCAAACGAAAATATTCTAGTGCACAATAATAATGACTTCTGCAGACAATCAAGTTTTTTAAGTGTGAAACTTTGCTTTTTTGAATTTTATATTTTTCAAATTCGTATTGCAACTTAAACTGATAATAAATCACTTTTAGGGTATGATTTTTGTGCAAGACGTTATATTACGTCTCAGATAAAAATAAATTACGTGAACATATTTTTATATTACATGATAATATTTGTCTGTGCCCTTAAAGGCTACCTTTTCGCTTTTTTTTTATGCAAAAGCCTTTAATTGCAGTAATTTCGTAATATAATGTACAAGAACATTTAATAAAAATCTGAAAATGGCAAAATGTGCAAATACATCTTGATGTAATACCCGTAAGCTTTTGATCGATTTGCGCTAAGATACTATAGTCAAGTTTATAGTATTTTTTGAATTTGTTTTTTTTTATTTTGGATGAGTTTTTACTGGCTAAGTTTCAAGGATCGGAATTTGTTTGAATTATATATAAAAAAAAATTAAAGAGAAAATGTCTTTTTATTTAAAATTTTAAACTCATAATTTGTCCGATATGCAAGTTTTCTTTTTTAAATATGTACGTATTAGATAAATCGAACTATTAAAAAATCTATAAAAAGATATGCCTTCTATGTAGTACAAAATGATAGATAACTAGTAGGTATAACCCTGAGTATGCTTTTATACAGAAAAAATACAACCTTACATACAAAGCAGATGATCGATAAATAGATATTGTTTCTTGGTATCTGTATAGTCTACATGGTCTATCACCGGGGTATAAAACTATACAATATCTTTCGCAATAGATTGAGTGTAAAAATAGGTCATAAATAGTATGTATATATTAAATTGATATAATATATTTTTTTTGCATTAATTGTATAGTTTGTTTTTTTAATTCATTTCTGTTGTTTTTCACTTTCTATTTTATTTAAAAAGTACGAGCTCCGATATCGAAACTACAAACACTATTAAAAACAAATGATATTATTGTATAAACATTACAAAGCATCTATGAAGACAAAATTAAAGTATGCTGTCATGTATTGCTTAAGATCCTTGCAGGCTATGTACGCAAAAAATGGGCATATAATTGTATGTCACAAGTAAATCTAAAACATACTAAGAGCATTTACTATAAAAAACTATCTTATATTGTACACTTTTATAAATGCGCTAAAAAAAGTAGTGTTTTAAGCTCATTTTTTTAACCATGACAGTTTTGCTTACATTTGTTTTACTGCCTGTAGAGGTATATTTTGTATTTGCTAGTAGAACAAAACTAACCAACATCCAGGCAACTTCAAAAACGGAGCTTGATCTTTATAGAACCGTTAACAGATATAAGAAAACGCTATTACATGTCGTATATGCCAAATTGAAATGCGACTTTTAAAACGAATTCGTTTTATAATAATGAAATAGAATAAAGATCTTTTTTTATATAAACGGGATTTCTAAATATTTCATACAAGTAAATTACAAAAAACTGCTATTCTGCGGTATGGTCTAGTATTTTTAATAGTTTATGCCAGGTAAGTGTAGTTTATGTAAGGTTAAACTAAGTAAAACATAGATTTTACATATAAAAATACTCAAGTAAATTTTTTATCACTTTTGCCAGAGTCAAGGTTACTCACGGGGTGGAAGAAAAAAAAGGTTATGCTATTATTTGTTTAGTAGCATTCTCTTGGTATCATTAGATGGTAACCATATTTTTATGTATACTTAGTTTACAAACGAGACAAATTTCAAAAATAGACCTTAACATATTGAATCAATATCACTCAATAGAAAAGAAGCATGAACATATTTGTCTTCCCGCTTTTTGTTATAATATTGATTTTTTCGGCATTGTATTTACGATTATCTTACGGCTATTTTGCAACATACCCTTACTGACGTCGTTTCTTTATGTCGGACTAGAAGTATACAAAAATATATCTCGTATTAGTTTGCTTTTGTTGTCGCAAATTCACAACGGTACTCATCTTTTATTGGTATATCCACAACGTCAACAATAGGGGTGTACACCCCCCGGTAATATTTCATGTTGAAAACATATAAAAGCAGCTTTTTTTGGCGTATCCCAAGGAAACCCGGATCACCGAAACTAACAAATTATAGCTATTTTTCACTTTACTGTATTAAAAGTAATGCAATTCTTTATTTCAGGCAGATCACGAACGTTTTTTTATAGCAAAGTTAAAATGATTTTCTTACAACAATTTTTTTTTTGTATCTATTTTTTTGTATTGTTTTTTGATTTTATTTATATATACATGATGTACTATTGTTCTTGCCAATACAAAAAGTCTGTATCTTGTAGATATAACCGTAAATCGCAACAAAAATGGTATTAAAAGCTACCCCTGTTTTAAATACACTGTTTTTTACATCAATGTCTTAGATTGTTCTTTTATGCCTAGAAAAATGTTTCCATAAAAATTACTATGTAAAAAAGACAATTTAGCCAATTTTACGTTTTACGTGAAGTCAAAATACTGTCGTGTTAGCTTTGCGTCGTAGAAACACATTTACTACTACCAAAAAATAATAATGTTTTTATCAATAAAAACTATAAGGGTATAAAAAAAGCACAAAAGTATAATAGAAATTATTCCTGTTTTGTAAATGCTTTATATATGCTGGAACAAAATATTTTATTACAGTAAAATACAGTAAAGTATGAAATACGAATCCAAACAATCAGTGGCGTGGCCAAGGGGGCAGAGGGGTGGGGAGGGGGTCTCCAGCCCCCATAAAAAAGTTGCGCCTGAATCCGAGTCGGATCTTTTTTTGTGCAGAGATTTTTGACAAAAAAACCTAATTTAAAAAATTGTAAACTGAAAATTTTTTATAAAAAAATAATTATGATTTTTAGAATTTAAACCGTGTTTTAAAGCCAAAATTTGCATAAAAACACTGACTAGCCCTGGTCAAAAAAAAAATCTGGCTACGCCACTGCAAACAATATATCTCATATTCAAATGTTCCTTCATATTTTTTTATAATAATTATTACTGCATTGTACTTGCCATTTCATATAAAAAATATTAAATTGATGTTTATTGCAGTAAAACAATAATATATATATCCATAAATTACATAGATTTTTATCATTTCCTAGTTTATCACCATAGCTTAATATGCTTTTTTGGTTTATCATATTTTTTTTGTACCGTTTAGTTTAAAAAAAATATGAAGGCAACGTTAACAATACTTTATCATCGTTAGCCGTGACGTATTGTTAATAAAATAAATCTATTAGGGTGAGAAAAGTTTTTTTTTTAAATACGTAGAATAACGTTTAATAACTTTATTATAAGATAAAACTAAAACCAAATGTCATTGGCGTATGATAAAACTGTATTTTTTTATGAAAAATCATCGTTGCATTACAGCCGCGTATCTAGGTTTAAATTTTTTAGTCAGCAGAAATCTACATAAAGTAGAAATTTTGTTGCTTGGGCAAATGTTCATCTGACGCCTAATATAAAACTGTTCCTAATCTGAAGTGCTCTCTCGACAATTGTGTAAAAATATAATTATTTGTAAATGTTATAGGTACGGCAAAAAGACATTTAATCTTATTTGTTAGCAAAAATGAAAAGTAAAATATGCAGCAAAATTTACCATTGCTTTACTTAGAAGTTTTTGACAGATGAGGTAGATAATATTAAAATGGTAAAGTTAAGTGTTTGACTGCAACAATATTTACTTTTATCGCTTTTTTTGCGTTGTAAAAGTACTATGTAAAAAGATTTATAGTATAGGTTATTTTTTTGTTTTAATAAAAAATATTTTAATATGTGTAAAAAAAAATATATGTTTGCAAACAAATATTAATGCGCATAATTTTTTTATACAAAGCCTTTTTGCATAATTTACTAAACTTCGATTTTTTAAGTTTGTGATTATCCAAACAAACGCGTATATTTGTCTTACGATCGTATAAAATACAAAATTTTCTGTAAATATTCTAAAATATTCTGATTTACGTCATAGATTACTAAATTCATATTAGATAAAACAGATATTTACATTACACTAAACAATACCTTTGGGTTTTATTCGATTCCAGCAAGTATAACATCAGACTAAAAAAAATAATTATGCGTAGTTTTCGATAAAGAGACGCTTAAAATGGTTTATCGTTTTTAAACATTAAAGGTATTTTTATTTGTCATCTACATTGTACTTGCTAATGATATTTGCCGTACGTCAAAAAATAGCAACATAAATTTAACCAAGTTTTTAAAACATAAATTTGTAGGTAAAATAGTAGTTTTACTAAAACTTGATACGTAAACATTTCATACTGTATTTCCGTGTTAAATAGTCTTGATTTTTTATTAGTATGCTGTCCAAAGTTTGTATCCAGCAAAATTTAAGAATAAACAGAGTACGCAGAATCATAAAAACAGTTGTTTAAATTAGGTGGCTTGCGGAAAAACCAGGGCTTTCTGGATATATTTTTATGCGCTAATTCTGTTACTAGTTATAGAACGGTGTATATAAAAGGCAACTGGCGCCTAAAAAATAGCACATACATTGTACCAAAATTATAAACTCTGGCAATATTTAGTGCAAAAAAACGTTTTTTGTTTTATTAATTGGCTTTTAAACGGTTCACTTAAGTTTTAAGAAATAGTATCGCATTTTTATAAAAACCATAGAATTTAGTGTACATTGGTTTTTTATGTTTACTTGTTGTTGCTTTTGTCTCTACATTTATTTTATCGTGTAAAAATATATCGTCTACTATAAGGTCACAGTAATCGTTTTTTCTCCGGTAATATGCTGGCGCTCGGTTATTTTTTGCAAGAATACATGTAATAATTTTTTCACAGCAAAAAAAAAAACGTTACAATAAATTAATTGACACTATTAAATAGTTACGTTATAATATCACGTTATTGATATAAGCACTTTTTTCCCACCCATATATATACAACTTTTTACTAATATCATTATTACATATTTTTCTGCTCTGATCTTTGTTTTGTTTTATTTATTACTTGGATAAAATCCTACATCGCCTTTGTGATTTTACAAGTATTTGCAATATTTCGCCACACTGATATGTATCTGTATGACCTAATATTGCATTTAAAGGCTTTGTTTTTACTTTCTGATGCTGATGATCTTGTGATATAACTACATATATCCTATGTAAAAGACTCATATCTATGTTAGTCTTAACATTTTATACAAAAAAGGCACCTCAAAAATCTGAATATGTTTAAATGCATTTTTAAATTTTGATCCATAATAGATTAACAGTAAAACCCTTTTAAAAAACACAGTTTTTAGCCAGATTTATAAAAAAATAATCGCTATTGTTTTTTCGTTTTGCCTATATACTATTTTAGAAGAAAAAGCACGACTACAGTTGCATTTATTGCTATAGGCAACAATGTTGCAAAAACTAATATACGATCCTGTAATAAAAACAACAAAGTTTGGTTGATATGCTTACCAAAACATCAAAAACGTTGTTCGTTTTGCACCGTACGTATTTATTCAGTTACTTTCAAGTTTTTTTTTTTATTATATGGATTTTCTTTCAAAGTATAGAAAAAATGATTAAAAAAAAAAAAAAATGTAAAATTATTTTACACGCGATTTATTGCATTTGTTTAACGGGTCGTTTTTTTTTTGCTTTTGAAGATATTTTAACATCGTATATAAATATGAAAAAAAATTAAAAAAGGTGAAATTAAAGGTATAAGTATTAGAACCCTACTCAGTTAATATAATTGTTAATTTAACCAATATTTGTGTGTCTTATTATATATGGCCATTTGTAGATATTTCTTGTCGCAGTGGCGTAGCCAGGATTTTTTTTTTTTGACCAAGGCTAGTCAGTGTTTTTGGCAAATTTTGGCTTTATAACACTATTAAAATTAACAAAAATCTTAATTTTTTTTTGAAAATTTTCAGGTAAAAATTTTTATATATTGGGTTTTTTTTAAAAAAAATATCTGCACAAAAAAAAACCCCCTTAAATTAAGGCGCAACTTTTTTTCTAGGGGGGGGGGGGGGGGGGTGGG
>JAQFYM010005936.1:0-12438 GCA_034694785.1 Agrenia bidenticulata
AAAGGAATCTGAAGTTCATTTTTGTAAATAACCCAGTCTCTAAATAAATCAGGGATAGTATAATCTTCCAGCTGTGTTTTTAGAGTCAATGTATATAGTGGCTTTAAACATCATCTTTATTTTTCTATTTATATCCATTGTTAATTGGATATATAAATGTTAATAGCAATATAATAATTATCAAGAAATCCCTTATATACAAAATCGATCAAGCAAAAGATACCAACTGCAATATCGAATGACTACATCAATTTTGGGTAAAGAGAGCTTCTTCCTTGGCGTTTTGCCATGTATTGACCATTTTTTAGTTCCTTAGCAATTTTTCATACATAAGTTATAATTTCTTTAAAAATCGTGTCTTCCTTATAAGCATCCTTCAACATCAGCTGTATGAGTAGGAGTCGCATTGCTAAAAATTAATTGAGTGTTCATTTAAATAGAATCTAGATTTTATTTTATTTTTTTTTATTTCATCCATTATTTTTATCTTTATTCAGAATATTAATCTCAGTATCTATACTATATAATTCTTCATCATTATTAAATGTCGGGTTATATGTTGTTGCACTTTCCACTGTCTTGTTTCCTATTTTAACACCCAGTAGTCTAGTCGTAGCGATCATATTAGCCTTATTGTCAGTTGTGCAGTTTATATCTGCATCATATTTTTTTTGTAATCATCAAGTATGTCTTTTATAACCATTGATAAATAAAAAGATATGCAGGCCATTTTCATTTCTTTCATTGCCAAAGTAAATAAGTCAATCTTCTTTGTGTCTTTATCATAATACTGAAGGTTAACTCCTAAAATCTTTCTGTTTTTTCTAGTTGCAGTGATAAATTTTACAAAAATACAGCATCCAAAATTGTAGATCTTATTTTAAATTTTATGTTGTCGATACGATTGTAAATATTTCTTCGTATATTGGCAGTATTCAATACTGTTTCACCTGTAATGCTATTTGGAATGTTGCTTTTAAGCTCCCTTTTATTCGATCCATCAAAAAACAACAGTTTTACTACACCACTACATAACATTCGCGTTGCAATATCCTCAATCTGTGATTGAGGGTAAAATTTTTATTTGTGCAAATTGAATATGGCATAATGTTTAGGGGATAAATATTGTTACTCTGCAAAATACTAGAGGAAAAACTATTTTCATTGTCATTGCTGCATTACCTTGATGTAATGGAAATATTCAAAACGCTTTTCTCTGTGTTGCCGTCTAACATGACTTTTCATGTTTGCACATGAATGCCCGATCAGTCTTTATTACATTGACCTTGCTAACAGCTCTCTTATAATTATTTTGGTTGTTTAATACTTCAAACAGTGTATATCTGACTAGATTTTCTTACCATTGTATTTTATGGGTTAATCTGATTATTAAATAAAAGAAAGAATAGAATATGTATTTAATTAACTAATTTAGATTATTTTTATTACACAATTATTGAATAATTATATTGTATTTGAGTTCCTACTATAGGCACCTTTATACCATTATTATTGCTATAAAAAAGGGATTTTATGTGTTTTTCTTGTATTTATTAATTCTTTTGGCATTATTTAAACATATTAAATAATCCCGGGTATGTAAAAATTACTTTCCCGAAAAAACGGGACATGTAAAATTTCAGTTTTGAGATCCCCTACATATATCTTTTCATAACTTAAAAATTGAAAAAATATTCGTGGTCATATTTGTTGTTCAAGTAAAGTTGATGCTAATAAATATTCATAAAAATATTCTATTCCAGTTTCTTATAGAAAACATAAAAAAAATATATACCTAAGCGTTAGTAGTAGGGCACGGCAAAAATACAGGAAAATAAAATCCTGTAAAATCCTCGTAAATCTTCAAAACTTAATTGAATGAAAATAGAAATAATAAAATGGTAATAACGAAATGAAAATACCTCAAATCGGTGTTAAAAATTTTAAAACAATCATCTACTTTTTTTCACAAAATCGTAAGTATTATGAATTTATATATCGTGATTACACGATGCAATGCAAAAAAACTGCACAATATTGCTATATCCTTATTTTAAAACTGAAAAAAGTCTACAAATCATCTCCAGATTTTACTAAGAATTTTAATTACAACTGTTTATCAATATATTAAAGACATAAACATTATGATATGCTCTTAAATATATATATATACACACTTAATTTAAGTTATAATCAACATATGAAAATCTATTTAAATACATTTTTTTAACTTTCCAAAATTGCAAGTTTAGTCTGTTATTTTCGTCAATCTTTTATAATTTGCTTATTTGCTGTGTTTTTATATGGACTTTTGTTTTATAATACATAAATTATAAGGAAATGTACAGGTTTTTTGGTCATTTTAGGGCAAAACTCCATTTTCCTGCCTTTTTTACAGGATTCCTGTATTTTTCTAACCCCTATTTTCCTGTAATTTTGCCGTGCCCTAGTTATCAGGAATCAGTGCCGTTTTATACATTCTGAGTTAAAAACTAAAATTATTTTACTTTTTGTATGGGTATAATGTATTATTTTAGCAAAGATACCACAAGTTTATGCAAATGAATTAACATACATTGAAAATCATTAATTTTCTTTTATGTTATAATTTAAATTAATCTTTTTTAGTAAATTCCTACATATTTTATGGCGCCTTCGTACTTACGAGGGGGGAGCCTGATTTGAAAGACCAGTTTTAAGCAAAATTTATTTAAAAGGGAAATTTATGTTATGTAAATATAATGGTTGGCATAAACTAACTATAAAAACCATATATAAAAAACTTAAAGATGTTTTTAAAACATAATAGAATAGTTGTATACTGATGGGATATTTTTATATCATAAAAAGTTAGAATAAATGATAAAGTAGACCAAAAGTACGTAAGTTTAAACGGCAAACAAGATTTTGTAAAATTAAGTACATTTTAATAATTTTCTAACTTTTTGCCCCCAAAATAAGACCCCTTAAATCAGGCGCACCCCGTAAGTAAAGAAGCGACTATTTTATATTACGTAGTCGCTAATGCGGATGTCGCACGTAGACCTTTATTTATGAAAGAATGTAAATTTAGCTTAACCTTGCCTATTCACCAACTAATACCCGAAATAAAAATAAAGTATCAGATGTCTTTTAAATTTACGGTTGGATGTAGCTGGCTGTCTACGAGAAGAAGCTCTATTTTGTTTAGAAGGCAATTTATTTAAAAATTCTTACTTTATATATTTTTCTTATCTATAGTGTTTCATTTATAAATCATAAGAACCCATAAGGTAGTCGGATCTTTACAGATAGCCCCTTATCATGTCTATGCACCATTTATCCTACGCAGGTTTGTTTTTTTTTGAGCTACGGTCGAAATCGAACCATTACCAACCTTTACAATTACATTCATTTTTTTATTTAAGTTTACTTATATTCTTTTTATTATGAATTTATTTTATCCCCTTATTTATGGACGATTCGATTCCCTTTTCACTATATGAGGACCACATAGACAACACGGTAATTGAATCATATACGCTACTGATTGTCGTAATGTTTGCAATATCACATTTCTTTGCACCTAATTTGTTTGTATATTCATTTATACTACTGCTACTTCTTAATATCACAGCTGGAAATAGGAAGGATAAAAGCTTTTTATGGTTTTGGAATTGTATATTTGCTGGATTTTTTGGATGGTATATTATTAGAATGAAACTTGCTCCAAAACTGCCACTAAATTAGCACGTAATTATAAATTATATTTCAATATACCATAAAAACTTATCGAAAGGTTCTGCATTTTTCAATGTAAATACAATGATATATTTTTAATATATTTATTGGGTACTGCTTCCTTTCGAGCCCCCAATGTATGTTTGGAGACCCCTGGAAGTTAAATGAAATAATAATAAAGTAAATATGCCTATAAAATTAACCCGGAAATATTTCATCTCATTTTATTCGTCCTTTTTATGTGTTATTGATTTCATTAATTGCATATACCGTAAATTTCCGAAAGTAAGAAACTATTTTCGCAAAAATGATGGCTTCAAAAATGTTACAAAAACCAACATTTAGACTCAAAAATAATATTTACGCATAATTTTGTTTTTCTGTTTTGCTTCTTACTTTCGGCAATTTACAGTATTTGTGATTCATTCATTCATGCCGCCAAATAATTGTTCATAAATTTTCAAGGGGTCTCCGAACATACATTGGGGGGCCTGAAAGGAAGCAGTACCATTTATTGTGTATAAAGTTTATTTATTTTCTTATAAAACTGTTATAAGCAGGGGTCCAAAAAAAATATGGACGTATACCATATATGGCCATATCTATATGGAAATAATGGGCGAAATAATTTTCCATATTTTTCATCATATAATATTTGTTAGTGATTTGAGCAGGGGTTCCTATATTGGGTCCAAAGTCAACCTGAAACCAGTATTTGAACCCTAAAACAAGTATGAAGAGATGAGATAAAAACACAACTCAAGATATATTTGGGTAAATTGCAAATTTGATTTTTTTTTTCTTAGTTTATAACCCTATTTATGCAACCAGATTGTAATTAATTCCATTTATGGATCCACTGTGGTAAAAGCTGGATTGGAGTATTGCATACCCGACATACTTTTGTATCCGATATCCGATCCGACTTTGGATCGGATATTTTAAAAATTGATTGGATATAAAATATCCAAGAATATCCGAAAAATCCGATTTTTTTAGTGTCTCTAGAATTATCGCTAATAATGAAATATATTTGCAGAAATAGCTGAACATTTTTTTTAAAAAATGGATATGACGTTTAATTCATATTTTTTTATATTCAAATCTTTATATTTGTTTCTTTATATTTTTAAAAATGACTCTTAAATAATCTAAATTTGTACTAAATTTTCTAAAATTAAAATCACTAGATAAAACTTGCCAACATAAAGATTTGTAAAATTAAATAAACTAGTGTCGTCAATATATTGTTTAAAAATATCATAAGGACTATAGTAAACAGTCTTTATATATATAATATGTAAATTTATTGTATATAAATTTATTGTGTATGTCATTAAATGCTTATATATAACTGTTTTTAACGTACTCTCACAATATATTGGTTTATGCTATAAAGTTATAAATGTACTTAATGTTTATTTTGTTTTAACGTCTTTATTTACGTGCAACGACTTAAAAAAAGGAATAAAGAACACCTTAAATTTAGGTTTACTATTTTAATAGTATCCATCTAGCAGATCAATACACCAAACATGGGTTAAAATAAATAAACGTACTGTTTTCTAATTAAATCATCAAAAAATTATTATTTTTGCAAATCAGTTGCAAGAAACCCCGGAATGCATCATTTTTGTTTTGATTTTTGTATGCAGCACTTTTTATAGGCACCAAAAAACATTACATATGAGCATCAAAAAATGATCACTGGTATACATTACACATAAAAAACTGTTATAAGTAAATTGAACCGATCAATTTACTTATTTATATTATTTCGGATATTTTGGTTATCGGATAAATTATCTGATTTTTTGTTGGGTCGATCGGATAAGTTGGTAATAAAAAAAAGTCGGTCAGATCGGAAATCGAAAACTAGTTGATAAAGTATATATTAGTGATACATTAAGTACCACATTTTACACAAAAAAATGTCAAAAAACAAATATAATTTAAGGCTATTTACAACTATGTATCATTCTGCGATTCTCTAACGGTTGTACCTTAATTTCTCGAATTTAAAACTCTTGAAAAAATTGCGATGATATACGGAATGTCAAAATATTCTACTTATAATTAATATATAACGCAAAATATATATTTTTTATTTAAGAATTACATGGTTTGCTTTTTTATTAGTATAATTATAATTATAAATATACAATAAGCAATTTAGATAATTGTATAAACCACAGTTTTTTTCTACAAAAGAGATACAAAAAGCAGAACTTAAATTTTTAAGCCATTTTGTTACAAATTATCTTTTTTTTGCAGTATAATATAGGGCTAAATTGATTATGCTAAATTTAGCGTATAAAGGAATCTTCCCTGGTATAAAATAAACACATAAAGGCGATAGGTAAATCATAAGACTAATTAACATATTTATCTAACTTACCCTAACATTGTAGTAATTTAATGTGTAAAAAGTATAAATGGGCAAATTACATAGTTGCTTTATTCAACTATGTAAATATGACTTGTCAGGTTTTTATATCTTGTAAATGTTTTTTTTTGCGGTTATTAACAGCGCAAAAAATACAAATACGATCAACATTATACATTGGTCAGTCTACCATCTAAGTTATTTTATATATTTACAATTTTGGTATATTCTTATAAATATATTGTCCACCTACAATATTAATGCATAAAAGCCATAATGAAAAGATTTTTAAAAACAATATCCCAAAATATAGCCTTACAATATTCGTACCCCTGGTTATAAGCAATGATCGTAACTTTTTTTTGTATATTATATTGTTTTTTATAAGCTAACAGAATATTGTTATTTTTTTGTAAAAATTTACTGTATTGAATTGTATATTCAGGGCAAAAAAAGAACATCTTTTGGGCATAAAATGCAGAAATATATATTTATGGGGAGATTTTCACTTTTAAAATGCAAAATTGAGCAGTAAACTGCATGATCTATGTAATATTTTTCTTTTGCGGGTAATTCTTGTATTGTCCACGGGTCATGCAAGCTTGTGTTTTTACAAAAAAATTGTTCGATGAATACATTATTGTTAAAAAAGCAGCTAACGTTATTTTAAAGAATTTTTTATAGTAAAATAAGTAAAGCTTATAAAAAACAATATGTTCTATGTGTACAAGCATGAAATACAACAACAAAATGATTTTTTATTTTAATCGATTTGGCTTCTTTATTGTAGGTACAATAATATAAAATATTGTTAAATTGACAATAAATTAATTGTTGAAACACAAAACCAATATATTGGTCCCAAAAAATATATTGTTTTTGCCCACTAGTAAACAAGGCAATGACTTTTATTTTAATCTAATAAAACGACAGGATTATTTGTTTTTTCTTGCATGAAGAACAATATAAAAATGATAACATGCGCATTAATGCTACAAAAAACATACTTACGAGCCTTTGTTGTCGTTAGAACTTTGCGCGAGGGTTTTATTTACATTATAACATGTCTTAAGTATTAAAAACTAATGTTTAACTCGAAAAAAATTAGTTAGTTAAAAAATTTAGCAAAAGCGTCATTTAAAGTCAACTCTTATGCAAGCCTATGCTAACAATATAAAAAAAGACATGTAATATATTTTTTCTATCAATAAGAACTCTATCGGGGATTCCAAATATACTTATACATGCGTAAATCAGGGTATCTATAAATAAACGCCTGGCATCTTTGGCAATAAATATCAGTTGCCGCAGGAGCCTGTTTGACAAAAAGCTTTATATATGAAAGGGTTTAGGGTTTATTTTACTTACTTGGTTTCAGCTCGACTGTATCTATATTAACACACATTTTTATTGTTAATGCATCCTTTTCTACATTATTATTCGGTTTTGATTACAAATAATACAAATAATACAAAAATAAAAATAATGTATAAGGATAAGGATATGCGAATTAGGGCTTTTTGACATACAGCTACAGGTTATTTATTTATAAATAATAATTTCTTGCATGTATAATCATAGCATATATTATTATTTCTGACAGGGTTCTTAAAATTTTTTTTTGCGCACCCCTTGAATAGAAAACAAAAATTCACCTGCCCCTTTGCAAAAAAAAAAACGATAAAAAACACTCGAATACATAAAAAATGTGTTTTTTATTGTTTTACCCCGAATAAAAAAAATGCATATTTTTTCTTTTTGCTTTTTTGTATAAAAGTTAATACAAAAATCTTATATTTAAGGCAGGGGTCTTCAAATGGGTTCCATTGGAGCCTTAATTAGTTTTTGGAACCCTAAATTAGTTTTTGGAACCCTTAATTTATTTTTTGGAACCCATGATTTAATTATGGAACATTCTGAGGCAAGTATGGAAACCAAAAAAATGCCAGCTTGTACTCAAAAAAACAAAAACGTTTAAACAAAATACAGGCGAATCGTTTCACCCTCAATACCCCAAGATAAGATCTTACTCACCAGATTACTTACTGAATGGATTTTATTATATAATGCGGAACAATATAAAAAGACCTGTTTGTATATTCTGTAACAAAATATTTGCTAATAGTTTTATGTGCTTAAATAAAATCACCAGACATTGGGATTCGCAGCACAAACAGCCTAATTGTACTTACTCGCATCAATATTTTGCAACTAAACCTTGATGATTTTATTGCGCGATTTAAAATGAATGTAGATACGACCTTTTGCAATGATTCAGTTGTTTTGTGTGATGAAGACCGTAAACTGGTCTTGATAAAATTGAAAATAATTGAAATTATAGTTAAGTCAGGATTCCCATATACTACAGGAGAAAAATTGGTGAAGCCACTTTCGAAGAATTACATCTCCTCATTTTTTGGAAAATATGAAAGCAAAAAAGTTCATAAAATACTGTATTTCAGACACGACAATCAGTCGTTATTGCCATATTTTAGACAAAAACATTTTGTTGCAAATAGTCGATAGAATACAGAAGAGTTATTATTATTCCTTGCATAGTGACGACAGTACTGATATAGCAAATTAGAGCCAGCTTATTTGTTATATCAGGTATATTTATGATGGCAAGATATGTGAAGAATTTTTATTTATTCATGAATTCATTTTACATACTAAAGCAAATGATATTTATCAGGTTAAAGACTCCTTTTTGGATACCTATAATATAAATAAATTCAATTTGATAAGTTTATGTACAGACGGAGCTAGAGTAATGTTGGGAAATAAACAGGTGTTATAAAGCAGCTACAAGACAAAATCCCAGGCCTCGAAGGTTACCACTGTATTACGCATAAATTAATGTTAGCAATTAATTGCCTGAACTCGATATATGATTCCGAATTTACTGATTTATATGAAATGATAAATTTTATTAAATCTAGCCCACAAAGAACTAGAATTTACACGGAATTATTGGCAACCTTTGATGATGATGATAAACGAAATTTATTGTACTATAATAAGATTAGATGGCTTTCCAAAGGTCAGGCTTTGGAAAGATTTTGTGGAAAAATTCATTCAATTCTTGCGTTTTTTCAAGAAATAAAGAAGAGAATTCGGGTAGAGAAATTAACATGCCCTTATTAAATAAGTAAAATACATTTTTTATCTAGGGTATATGCCATTTTTAATGACACCAATTTATCTCTTCAAGGAAAGAATCATGATAAAATTTATATATATAATGTAATTCAAAGATTTAAAAAATTATTGCAGATTGTGTATTTTGAAGGAGTTTCTGGGAGTTTTACTATGTTTAAAAATTTCAGCATGAATGATTCTTGCAATGTTGTAAAAGATGAAATTGTTCGCCTCTTAGGGAATCTTGTGAAGAATATTGATGAACGATTTTATGACGTCTTGCTAACTGATTTTTCATGGGTCGAATGTCCGTTTCTTGCTGATTATACGGGCAGTGAAAGTTTATCACCAAAAATAAAATTGGATCTTTCAAATTTGAAATTTGACAGAGAGGCGAAAAAAATTATGGGGCTTTTGGTTGATCAATTTTGGCTTAGAATCAGTAAACAATACCCCGAAGCTGCAGAGTATGCCGTAAAAAATCTTATTCATTTACAACAACATATAAACGCGAGGCTGGCTTTACATTAATGAACACAATTAAAAACATTTAAAGGAATCGAGTAAAATATCTATCTGATGAGATAAGAATACAATCTTCAATCATAAGACCGAATTTCGAAGAATTAATAACGGGGAAATACAAATAAATGCCTTTAAAATAGAAAAACAAGGGCTTTTTACAATTTATAATATATTATATCTAATAATTTGTATTTCTACATTACATCGGTTGTCGCGAAGATCATTTTATTTGTTAATATATAAATAAAGTTCAGTGTGAATTAGTATTTTAGTATCATACCATTTCTTAATAGTTGCATTAGGATTTGTTGGTATTAATCTCATCTCCTATTTGACAAATATTCTATCATTCCCTTTTTTTACTTCTAAGTATTGTTTGATTTCTAGAATAACTTTCATTGTATGTTTATATCATGGATCGTTCTTTCTTTGACTTTCAGATGGTTAAATATATATATGCATTCATCGGTAATAAATAGGCTCCATTTTTCACAAATTTATGGGTTCCAAAAAAAAAGGAAAATTGAAGACCCTTGATTTAAGGTAAAAATATTCTTTAGCTATAATTGTATGACTAAATTTATTTATATAAAAATGAAGTTTAATATTTCGTAGTCTTTCCTTGTAACGTTGTTTGATACCAATACGTTTAAAAGATTTTAAATGACACAATACATACATACACAAACAATTACGACGAAGGTTTACTTTTTCGATTTGTTTTTCTATTAATTGTTCATTTACAAAATGTTTAATTCCGATTGCATAATGCTTTAAAGCACCGTATTTTGGTTCATATATGTTTTATGACGAACCGTGAAAAATGATAACTGTAAATCGCTACACATATTGGCCAAATTTTGATTTTAAATGTTATTAAAGAACACGTTAAATAAGCAATATACTGGTTTTAGCCATGGCTTATTTTAAAAAAATATTACATGACATATATTGGTATACTTGTTTTTCATACAACAAAAGTATTGTGTCTTTTTAGGTTTTTTATTTTTTAGTATGAATTGATTAAACATGTACAAAATAAAATAATACAATAAAATAAGTAAAAACACACTCAAAATGTTTTCATTAAAGTTAGAAACCTATCGGCTATTTATAAGTTAATATCATCACAATTATTTAGCTAAAAACGTAAAGTATTTAAACATTCTTTATACAAAAGGATAGTGGCATATAAATCACAATTGTTATGCTTTTATATATATATCTGAATCTAGCAGTCAAATCAAGGCAGAAGTTCCAAGCATAAATATATTTATTTTATGTATTCAATAAAATACTTAATTTTACTTTATCTAAAACAAAGTAACGTAAAACAATTTTCCGCATAAAATAATCAAGGATAACATGCTACCAGAATTTCTTTTTTTGGCATTTTATTTACGATTTTAATGTCAAAAAGTATTTTTACGTTGACGTAGAATATTTCTCTACACATATTATAAAAAATATATGATATTGCGTGTCTAAATTTTATGGTTGCATTAAGGTATTGTAGCCTACTAATAGTAATAGTTAAAATTTGAAATCTTACCAAAAGTATATTTTTCAGACTGCATATATTCTAAATATATGCTTCTTGTATTTTTTAGTATTGATGTAACACGTAAAAGTTTTTTTCTTTACTACTCTTTATATTTTCGCTAACATTAATGAAAATGCCTGCGTGCTTAGCCGGCATAAAATCAAAATTTAGGATGTTTTATTTTATTTTGGGTATAAAAAGATACTTAGCCTCTGATAAGCGCGCTTGGCGACAATGAACTTTTTGATAACATGTAAATTAATAAAACAGATTTAAAAATTTATATTTGTATATATTTTTTAAAATAATTGCTATTACATCATAAAAATTTTAATATTATAAGCATTTTTTTTTGAAAAAAAAAAATCTTATCGCTTAAAAAATATGTGTCGACATTATAATTGTAATAAAAAAATATGATATACATTTTAAATAACTTCATATGTTAAAAACTCAAAATTCATTATTAAAATGCGTTAGCAAGTAAAAGTGATGTATTTTATAAAATAATTTAGTTAGAAAATTGATTTGTAAATGTATATATTTTGGCAGAATAGACGACTCTATAAAAAAAAAAGTTGTGGTATTAGGTATAAAAATCAATCATCACACTGTAATAGGGTTGCTACTTTGATATCTAAAAGATACGTATAAAATTTCCACAAGTAAAAATGTGTGCCTGAAACTTTGCCATTATTTACAAATTCAAACTTTTTTTTCTAAACTAAATTTAAGTGTATATACGTAATAATAGAACCCCAAACACAACGAATATTGCGAAAGGCACTTGTAAAAGTCATATTAACACAAAAATACGCGTTATACACGTGCATATTATAAAAAAGCAGTGGCGTAGCCAAGAATATTTTGTGCCCAGGGCTAGTCAGTGTTTTCTTAAAAATATGGCCTGAAAACTTGATTTATAATGTAAAAAATCTTAATTATTTTTTTTTAATTTTTTTATGTTAATTATTTTTTATTTTAGAATTTTTTGCAAAAAAATATCTGCACAAAAGTTGTCCCCCTTAAATTGAACCGCTGCTTTTTACAAGGGGGGGGGAGGGGGGCTTGAGCCCCTCTAGCCCCTCCTTCCTACGCCACTGTAACAAAGGCATTGCTTTAT
>JAQFYM010005937.1:0-12432 GCA_034694785.1 Agrenia bidenticulata
CCCCCCCCCCCCCCCCCCCTGGGTACGCCACTGTTTCGAGGTAACGAATTTTCTTACATGCGCATAACATGTCTGTATACATAACATTTTTAGAAAAAAAAAATGATTTTACCGAAATATATTTTTTTTAAATACAAAAATATATTTGAAAGTACAAAGTATAATGCAGTAGCTTAATAATTATTTTTACTACAAAAAAAATGTATTTAAAAGACTAATATACTTGTCCAAAAAAAGGGAAAAAATGGCACTTTCTGCGAAAAAATACAACAAGAATTATTATATGTTTTTTTACAGATTTTATTAGTAGCAATTATTGTTTACCTACGAAATTGTTAATACTAGGTTGTGTTATAAGCAATAAAACAGGGTAGTAAAACTTATTCAACAGAACGTAAACAAATAAACCTAATATAATTTATTCATTTTATGTACACAAACTTGCTGCAAATGTGTTATAAAATAATAAATTATGCAGGCAAAAAAAAAAATTATTTTGTTACTTTTTTAATTATTAAATCGCTTTTCCTAATATTTTACATAGGTTTTACTTTGTGCGCTCTGATGCCAACATATTCTTGCGTTTATTTAATATTTTAAACGAAAATATAAGAATTTATTAAAAAACACATAAGGTATAAATACATAAAGAAAGAAAAAAACTTTTTTATGCAAAGGAAAAAAAGTTTTATTCCGGCTTGTTTGTGTTTTTTTTTTTATACGAAAAACTTTGTCAACTTTTTTCTCTTATTTCTGATTTAGAAAAGTAAAATAAACCAATTGACAAAAAAATGCGTAAACAAAACTTTTTTTTGTAGACTTTTTATATGTAAGTCGCTTGTTTGCGCACATATTTATAGTTCATTTGTAATTTACAATTTGCTATTTCTGGTAAGAAAAAAAAATATTTATTCGAGGCAGGCGCGGGCCCAGGGGTCAGGGGAAGATGGGAGAAAGAGAAAGGGTAGAGGGTCAGTCCACCCTCTCTATCTTATAAAAATTTTTTGCCTATAATTTGTGGGGGCTTGTTTTGTGCAGAGGTATTTTTGATTTTGCAAATCGTAAGAAAAGAAAAATTAAATTTTTTACAAAAAACAATTACAAACTTACATAAAGATTGTTTTTTTTTCTTGTACAACACTGACTACCTTTTGGATAAAAAAAATCCTAGGCATGTCACTGATTCGAAGTAAGAGTATAGTCCAGGTTTAATCAGACTAAAAATGTCCCCAGATAAAACCTCTAAAAGAAAAAAATGTAGATTTGGCGTGGTTAGCTTAATATGTACTAGAGCCAGGTATTAAATTTAAAAACAAAAACAATTTCTGGGCGGTTTAATTTAGTGCAATATTTTCATTGTATTCCGCTAAACTAATAGGCATAGAAATTGAAATGATTTAGGGTTTTAGCAGCAGATTATATAACAAAGATTTTTTAGAAAATCGTATTACACTGTAAAAATATACGACCCGGGTTACACGAATTTTCAAAAAAGTGTCTTTTACATCAAGGCAACATTGCTTGCTTTAGCATTTATACCCCTCTGGTACCTTATACATTTATTTAGTCATTTTGCACATAGACTAGTCACATTTTTCTATGCAAAATTGTTTTAAAAATTTAAGTGATAAAAATAATATAAAAAAACTTTTTAAGTGTGTTTGGCTGACATACTTTGTATATCTAACAAAGAAATTAACATTAAAATATACTTTCTATTTATAGGTTAAATTACTTCGTTGGTTTCTAAAAACAAAAAGTTTTACAGTAAAAAAATGGATAAATCATTAAATAATTGGGAAATAAAGACTCTATATAAAGAACAAAAGAAACATCTGGATGTTCAACTTCCAATCACACGACTTACCTTTATTTGGCGAACTGCTTTAATATATTTTAGAAAAAAAATGTGAAACACCTTACAGTAAAAAAACGCGTTAGAACGTGTAAATTCAATACAAATATTAGCAACTTTTTTTAGCACTGTTCACAAAAAAGTTTAATGCCGTTTTTTTGTGTTACATGTATACTTGCATGTTTGCCGAACAATTTGTTGTATATTTTGTTTGTTATAAGGTTATCTTAAAACCGCAAAAATAAAAACCCGAAAGATGGGACAAGTAACAAGTTTTTAAGAAAAATTCGCATTTGTGAAATATAAACTTAATTTATTTTTTATTTTCTTACGCAGTAGAATACCCTTATAAAAACAACAAAACGTGGCATTTGTTTAGGATTTTCATTCTTATTTAAAAAATTACAAAAAGAGCTTAGTATAAGCTAAATTTTTTAAGAAGAGGATACAGACTAGCAAGCACTAACGAAATGACACAAATGAAATGATATATACAAATGTCTTAATATAACAAATTAGTTTTTTGGTAATAAAAAAGTTGCAAATATGAAGTTTTCAATTCACAGCCACTATAGAGTATTTTAACTGGAAAATCTTCAAATTAGAAAAATTTATTTTGGGAATATATACAAGTATGGTATAATTATATCCCTACAGAAGCTATTTTATGATAAAAACAAATTTACATTTTTAAGATTCTATTTTTAAAAAAAGCAAAAAAAAATACTAATTATTATTTCCAATAAAAATTTTTAGAGAATCTTATAAGAAAAAAAAATGGTGGAAGACACCTTAAAAAAAGCAAATATATTTGTTTATAGTTTTTTAACTGCATAAAACATGGCGTAAGATTTACTTGGATATTAGGAAAATGCAAAAAAGAACTATTGCAATTTTTTACTTCTACTAAGTGAGAGTAATGTTTAGAGTATTTAAAACAAGCACATATTAAAGATTGTCATACAAAAAAAGAATTTTTTGTTTGTTTAATTTGCGTAATAATTTGCATAACTACACCCTAATAAATGAGAAGAAAATATTTTTTTTTGCTTGTCATATAGAAAACTATGCAAAAAAGTTTAATAATTTTTCTATGCAATAAATACAAGCAGATTTAATCTTTTTTTGTATATTTTATTTTTAGAATTTACACAAAAAACAACAAAAAGCAAAATAAAAACCTTTTAAAGTAAATAATGTCAATTTTCCATACACAGAAAGCCATTTTTATGTTTTACTAAATTATGAAAACATTGCAGTTGTCAATGACTGATATGAGATATTTTTTGTACAGAAAAACAAAAATAGTTGTTGACCTATTTCAATTCATTTTTCTATCTGCATACACACTATTAAGATACTTATACAGAAATAATAAAAAAAGCAGTATTTATCACATTGTCAAATTTAAAAAAACCTAGTAATAGGTTTTTGTGCAGATTTTTTGTAGAAGCATAGTTTTTTTTTGTAAAATTTACCAATTTTAGCATGCTGCATAAAAAGGTATTTTTTTCGTACAATAAAACGTGATTGTTTGTCCTTAAAAATAAAACTGATTTTATGTTTTTTTTTGTTACGTATTAACATCTTTTTGTCAAATATAAAACATCTTTGTCAAAAAAATAGTAAGTAACTGCTTGTAAAAATGTTTACACATATGTAGCAACAACTTTGCTATGTTGTTTTAAAATAACTATTTTTACTGTTTTACATTATTAAATCCACATCGAATAGAAAAAAAAATATCAAAAAAATATTTAAGATACAATAGCATATTAACCAATTTTTCTATACAAATAAAGTAGTGTTTTTTATTTTTTAAACGTTAAGAAAAAACAAAACGTATAACAATTTACAACCTTTTTTGCTGTATTTTACATTTTAACAACGTCAATGCTAGTGTAACAGTTTGCGTATTATTTTATTGTTCGTGCACTTACCTGTCTACAATGTTTAGATTTATATAGCAGGTGGGAGTGAAATAGAACTTTAGTTGTCATAGACGACGAGGAACGAGTAATAATAAAAGCGTTTATATATGCGTCGAATATAATGTTGTGACAGAACATTGATGTTATCAGTAAAAACTTTTGTGGTTGACTTAATTTATTTTAAACTTATTACTTGGTCATTATGATATTCTTGCTACCCTTTAAATTGGACAACTTATTTCTACAGAATAAATAAAACTAAAATATGCAATATACATATGCAGTAAGCAAATTGATCCTAATTATTTGTTAGCTATACCTAAAGCGCTGTATTTTTTATAGACTCTTTCCTTGTATGTTTGTCTTGCGATGTACAATAGGCTCAAACCTTATTTGTTGTAATTAGTTTGTACTACCTGCTTTAGGGAATGCCACATAATATCTTAGGGCGTGTCTTTCTCTAATATACTTATTTTATAAAAATGCTTTAGGGCTTAATATGTTTCTTATAAACATTTTCTAAAAACACTTATGTCCTTTTTATTTTTACAAAAACGTTTTTCAAAAAACGTTTTAACTTTAAAGTGTTTTAAAAAACCTTTTTTGTCTTTTTTGTGCAAGAAAAATTTTTCAAAACTTTTTTTTTACAACAGTTTGCAATAACGGAGTATTTTTGTCTTTTTTGCGTTTTAAAATTTTTTTTTTGTGTTTTTTTAAAAACAGTTTAACAAAAAATAAACATGTCTTTTTTTTACAAAAACGTTTTAGTGAACAGTTATTCAACTATTTCAATGAATTTCTGAGCCCCATTTTAACTTATGGTGTGGGTGTAAAAACATTTATAGAACATGTTTGTATAAAAAATGATTTTCTTATAGTGTCTAAGTAAAGTATGATTCATAAGATAAACACGAATAATACATGTTAAATAATAAAAGCCAACATTTAGCAAAAGCAGTAATAAAATATGATTAAGATTACAGATGTATTGCAGCGTTGAAAGTATTAATAAATGCCAATAAAGACAAAAAAACAAAAAACACATTCGACTGTTTTTCCTGATCTTTGAATATACCACTGTTTATATAATCAATAACTAGAAGCATTTCTAAAATGTTTTTTCTAGAAACCAAACTGTTTGCACGCAGAACCACAGCAAAGAAACAGTTTTTCTGGTTAAAACGTTTTTCAAAAAAAAAAAAAAAAAACGCTTTTAGAAAAGTTTTTCAATAGTTTTTGTTTTTTAAATAAGCATGCATTTTTTTGTAATTTTTTATGAAACGTGTCTACAAAAAAGACAAAAACGTTTTTGTTGCAAAAGAAGTAAGTCAAAAACCAGAATATAACGAAAAAAAACACGCCCCTAATTTGTTTAAAAATATATTTTCTTGTATTGACTTGTTTCACCCTCGTCAATGTTTGCTTAAAATATAAAAGGTACAGTTTTATTGTTTTTTGATGTATTATCCATACATGATCATATGTCAAGATCTGCTATGCGTGTAAGTGAATATAAAAAACTATTGATTCTACTATTCAGAGGGCTTTTGTTTTGTTGATGAGTGTTGAATTTATTTTTCAGCAGATATAACTTATAAATAAGGGCTACAGTTTTCGCTTTGTGCTATTAATTAAACTTACTCGGTTATTTGTATCTGTTTACAGCGATCTTGTTTGAGATTTTCTACAACAAGGATTGTAGTATTTTTTCATATTTCGGGTAGTTCAAAGCTTATAAATTTTTTTGTGTTCGTAATACGATCTATTAAACGAATAGGCTATACATATTTTAGATTAAAAAAATGTATTTTCTATAGTTTTTGTACATTATTTTTTTGTAGGTACTCTGGTAAGCAGAAAACCTGAACGAATCTGATATTTATATCCATACAAGTCATTAGAAAAAAATATTTGTTGGTACAGTTTTTGACTGAAATTGGCTGCAAAAGTTAGCCTAATATTTAGAATCCTATATAAGTATTTTCTTTCTATATTACTGCTTAGACTATTGGGTTGAATGTTATTTCGCGTTTTAAATACCATTTTAAAAATGCGTAGCAATTTTGATATAAAGTTCTGTAGTTTTCTTTTTTTTTTGTATATTTTAAATATGGTAATAGTCTGGTACAGAAGGTCATACAATATATTCACCTGCATACCCTAATATCATATGAGGATCGTAAAAAAAGAATGTTGTAGATTGCGCAATATATTAATTTATTTTGTTTGTTTAGGCTTTTTAATTATATCATTCTTGTCTTGGGTGTGTATTATTTTGATTAAGGGCGCGTATATTTAGATTAAAAAGGGCAAATTTCTATGGAATGTTTCTACGAAAATTTCCTATACAAAAAAACTACGTATCTTGATATTGTGAATTTTTTGTCATGTATTTTACAATGCATTAGATATGTCCCCTATTACATGGCAACAAAAATAAACCAAGTAGGTCATATTCATTAAGTAGAGGCTCATAAAGCTTAATTTAGCGGAAAATAAAAAAAATATACAAATGAATAGGCAGTTTTTTTTTATACAGCAACGACGCAAGGTTTTAAATCGACGCATTAATGAAAAATATAAAAATTAAGATTTTGTACAATTTAAAGATACATGTCGACAGCAAAAAAGTGTATTTGTATATTTCTAGCATTTTATTACATATTTCATATAAAATGACAATAAATGGCATGAAGTTATAGCTGGTATTCTTACTTTCAAATATTTTATTTCTAGACCAATCTCATAATGAGATTGTGTCAGCAAACTTGAACTCTGAGCAACATCTTTTTTTAGAAGATACAATGAATTAAAACAATTTTGTAAATTCTCTTGCATGCGACTGCATATAAACTGCCCAAATCGGATAATTTTAAACATCTTAAATCCAGGTTTGTAGCGAAAACTTATGATCAAGGCACTATTTTATCATTGGATAGCGCATATACCACCAAATTCTTATCAGACTTGTCCTAAATTATAAAAACTCGGCAATCTTCTATTATGATGTTTATCAGGTCGCCGTGAACTAAAGTGGTAAAATCAACAATTTATGTGGGTTTTTTGTCTGAGAAGCAGTCACGACATGTCCATTTTTATACGAGTAGTTAGTTGTTAGTTATTGAATTAAATATACCTAACCCTTTACCGTTATAGAGTTTGCAGCTCATCCCTACATGAGTGTCCGCAAAAGAACGCTTGAACGCTTTCACGGTACGCAGATATTATACATAATTATTTTTCTATGTAAAGAACGGTAGTTGAATAAGTATTTGGTTTTTTAACTTCGATTTCCGAAATTTAACTTACCCGTCAAAAAAAGCAAAAACAAGAAATTTCACAAATAAATTTCTATTTGCTTGTTCTATTCACAATTTTAATTAGGTTTATAGTCTATTTTTTTTATGATAACATAATATGTATATTAATGATAATGATATTATTATGGATTTAAACAACGAAGTCGATCTCGAAAAATCTACGAGTATATAAAAACCAAATTAAATTAAATACTATGCCTTTTTTGTTTATTATTTTCACCGTTGTTTTTTTTCAAGCTCTTGCAACACTTTATATCGTGTTTTTTCACAGTGTTTATGTCATCTTTAAGAGTAACAATTTCATTTCCATTATCATTTTTCTATAACTGAATATAATACAATCACAAGATACGCAAATATATTATCATAATTTTTTTTTTGCACTGTAGCATTCCGCATCTCTTTATAAGAGAATTTTATAAGAAATGCATTATGCGACATTTATAATTTTTTCAGCACCAGGGCTTGTTTTACCTGCATTATATATGTCCGTTTGTTAAATACAGATATTTCAATAAGATTGCATTCTTTGTTGTTTAAGTTTTTTTTTTTGTATAATTAAAACTCTTAAATATACAATTGGGCCTAGAATACTGGTTTCTTACTGTTATTGCAAAATAAAAAGTCGGTCAATAGACAAATGCTTTTGTTAACTGAGTTATAGTCTCCAAGTAAATAACCACAGCCATCTAGTGTTTTGAATTATACATTTCCATTAAATGCTATTACAGGTAGTTTTATTTGTCTCGAACGTTAGCTTTGCAATACTTTTGTCTAACTTTAACTACGTAAACCAACCCAAAGTACTCTTATTTTGCTTGCATTTTCTTACGCTTTTAAATTTAGCCATTCATGTAAGTAGAAGGTTTAACTTGACAAATTGAACAAGAGATTCATATTTTATTATTTTTATTCTATAAGAAGTAAGAATTTTTGTATACTATAGTAGAAAATTCTACCATGGCGAGGCTGAAAACCAAAAAAAAAATAATAATAGCAAAAAAAATCCTATGGTAAATTTCCTTAATTAACCGCATTTTTTTACATTGGTAAATTAAACCTTCCATTGGATTTTGTTTTTATATAATTTGGCTTATAGATTTCATATATAATATTTAATTAAACACGCGCTTAAGTATTTTCTAAGCAAATTTCTACTTTACTTAATTTATCAAAACAGTAATATTTTTGTTTAGTTCGTTTTTTGTATCAAGCGCAATTGCATTTATTCTAGAAACCATTTTGGTTTCTTAAATCTTTTTTCCTGGTCTATACTTGGATTTCACATTGTATTCGTTCATAAAAATTATTTATCGTTGTGCCTAATTCGAAATGTCTTTATTATCATATACAGTAGATATTGTATTGATGATCTATTTTATTAATGATAATATTGTATCGATGATAAAAAACTTTTCGAAAGAAACACAAAAAGTAGAAAAACACTACATCTAGGTTAAAAGCTATAGTTATAAACTAGTTCATATGCATTATGACTAGAATTTTTCTTTTTGCATTTATCTATTTTAAATTTTTGCCCGTTTGTATAGTATTTACTCGTAAAAGTCTTCCACCGATAATCATTTTAACGCATTGATTTTTTAGCCTTACAATTAGAGCTTCAACTTCTATTCATGATCAAAAAGAAGACACATTTTTTAGATATGAAAGACATTATAAAGCTCCAGGAAGATATTAAAAAGGAAATAGGAACATCAGTTAGATGTAAAAAATATGATATCTCGATTGTAACTTTATAAAGATATAAGAGGAAGACATTAAAGGCTACCAAAAACCAAACCATGCCCAATGCATTGCAAGAGAAAAAGAAAAATACTAAGATGGAATTATTTGATATAAAAAAATTGTAGCCATGACTAATAATACCATGATTGTATGGAAACCAGTTTCTCAATATATTTTTCTTTAGTAAACGTGGATTATGACGGGGATATTGCTGAGGGTAAAAATAGCATGTTCAATGATTTATCTAGTATACAAAACAATAGTAATGGATCAACGACAGAAAATAGTAGAAATGTGATGGATGTGAATAAAGAAAATTGTGATAAATTAGACCTGGAAAAAAAGACAACTTGAAGAAAAAAGCACTAGAATGGAATATGCCAGAACTAAAAAGTAAAGACGTCGAAAGTTTAGTTACTAACAGAAGAAAACATAGAAAAAAAGGGCCATTTTATAAATTAAAAAAATATGTTTTGTCCGTAATTAATTTTGCAGTAAGAATTTGTTTTTTATCATCCCGGCAAAAAAAAACGAAAAAAGGCTCTAGATTATGCAAACAAAAATTGGATTGAGCTCCTTCAAGGCTTCAGTCGGACGATATTTAGCTCTTAAAGTAACATTTGTACTCATATTCGAAGTGGTTTTTGAAAGGGCAGCTGCTGCAAATGAACAGGAAGCATTAAAATTGTTTATGAGATTTAAATTATTGTGCTAAAATTATAGAAATAATACTATATATAACCTTGAGACGGGGCTTTACTATCGTCAGCTCCAAGATCATACACTTAAACTTAATAACTTTGTAATAAAAAAAAATCAGAAATCAAAAAGGACTAGCTTACTATTCTTTTTTTAGTCAGCATGGCAGGAGAAAAATTAGATTTGCTGATAATTGGGCAGAGAAAACATTCGAAGGCCTTAAAATCAAAAACCCTTAGATTCTTTAAAGGTAAATACACCGGCCAAAAATCAGCGTGGATGACAAGGGTTACTTTTCAAGACTTTGTGGATTGTTGGAAAATAGATTTGTTAAAAGAAAAAGAGGAGTGGTGTTAATTATGGATAACTTGTCAAAACATAAAGGCAATAAGCCAAGTTGTAAAAACGTTTAGTTTGAGCCTCAGAGTACAACATGTTTTATACGTGTTGGATCAGGGGGTAATATATAATTTCAAATTGTTTTACAAAAAGGCTTTTTTGAACAAAGTTCTTACAAATTTCAATATGAATAAAGGATATATGTCAAAAAATTACGATTTGCACATGGCTTATAAACATATCGTATGCCTAAAGTTGTGTCAAGTCTGAAGTAAAATCGACTGCTGGAACAAATTCAAATCTGAAGCATTTAATGATACAACTGATGTGGACAAAGTGGCTTTTTAACCACTCGAAAACGCAGTTTATAATCTTAAAGAGGTGAAAAAATATAATCATCTTTATCAATCATCGAGTATATTATCATAGATAGTAAAGAGGAAACCACAAAAAATGATTTTACATTGTTGCGCAACCGGAAGTACCATCTAGCAACCACTTAGCCAAAAACTGCACTAAAAAATCAAAAAACATTTCTATTAGCAACATTTTTAGAAAATTAGATGACATTAAGCTGTTTTTACAAGATTTTGCTCCTAATTGTATTCTAGATGTAGTTGCACTACAAAATAAAATTGAAGACGACACAAATAAATAAATTATAACGTTCTTTTCTGTTAATTGTGAATTTCTTTTTTTTTGTTCCGTAGATGATAATTCTCATCTATAGAATGGCTAAAATATAAAATAAATCGTGTTCATCTTTAGAATATTTACTGTATATAAAATTTTGTTTTCTATACGTATTCTTTTACGCTATCCTAAAAAAGTTGACAATTTATGCAAGCTATTTACTATTGCAAATGGTAATATTTTCTCGACAGATTTGTTCTCGGAGAACGCACATTATACCAAGACTTAGTGCTACAAAAAAACCCTTTAAAAAAAGTTTAGAATATCCAAGTATCGGTGCTTTTGTATGAAGATACTCGTGTCTTTGCGTATAGCAGTTTAAATTAGGGTTTAATTTGTTTATCCGATAATATTTGCGTCACATCATCTTTTTTAAATCTGTATAAATAATTTAGGCGTTTATACAGTAAACACTGCGTTCTTATATCTTAGTAAGAGACACGTGTAATGAATGTCAGGCCAGTGTATATGATCTATAAATGTCTAAATTGGCCTATGGATTTCGCTATAAAAGTATGGTAAATATTTGCCGCTAAACTTTCCGGGTTTATATTTTTTTTATCACATTTTTCTCCTTGATACTTAATTACGTGTTATTATCATGCCCACATCTGTAGGTTTATTTTAAACCAGCCATATGAGATTATCAATGGCCATAGTACAATGCCTTTTTATCTACTGGATGTTTATAAGGTAAATACTACGTCATGCAAAAATTCAGCAAAATTTATACTTGGCGAAAATCAGGGATACATTATTACAAAGGATTGTAAAAGATATTACAAGTCCGACTATAAATCGCAAATATTCAAAATGACCAAGATGCGTTAATAATGTTTTTTTAGGTTTCCCTAGTTTTATTTTTTATTTGGATATAGCTTTTTTTTGATATTGCTAAAAACTAAGATTCAATGTAAAAATAAAGGTAAATAATAATTTTTGCCAAGGGTAAAAAGGTTTCAAGTTTAAACTTGTTCTTTCTTGACTGTTTGGAGAGTATTTTTACTGATACATACATAGATATTTTACCTAATCTAACGCCGCATAAAACATATGCTGTAAAAATTAAGTCTATGATGTTAAGTCCTCTTGTATGCACTTTTAACATTATATATGGCTTGGTGTAGATGCAAAGGTTTTTAAATAAACATAATATTTCGTCCTAACACAGTATACTTTATTTAAATAATGTATACGCGTACAAGGTTGTTGGCTTCTCGCAAGTTTACTCTGCAGTTATGCATTTAATCTTGGCACATAAAGGTTCTCTTACAGTTAAAACCAAAAAAAAAAAACGCTATGTATAAAAGCTTGGTATTCAGATCAAGATGCAAGATACAGGTGCTTTTTACCTAGATTTTGCTTATTGTTTTTTTAAAAGTCTAAAAGATCCTGGTTCTCACCATTTGGTTATTTATATTTTTTTGTTGTTATTGAGGAAGAAAACAAAAAAATAAAGCTTATATATAAATTGAATTGAACCATGATTATCCAGGTAATTTCTTTAAGAAATGCTCAAAATATGATATACTTTTTAGATAGTTATTATTTTGGTTTATGTATGTGTTAAATGAGTAAATTGTAAAAAAATGCACAAAAAAATGTTGTAGCGATATAGGACTACATGTAATTCATAAGTACTTGATTTATAATATACAAAAAAAAGAAAGCAATTAATACCTTGAAAAAAATTTATATTTTAGAATTGTTTTATTGGCGATTAAAAACAACAAAATATGCATGTTGGATAACGCTTGTCCTGTCTTTTTCTATGTAACTGGCATACCTTAATACGAAATGGTAATTATCCTTTTTTAAACACCGAATGTTTATATGTGTTTAAAATCAA
>JAQFYM010005938.1:0-12431 GCA_034694785.1 Agrenia bidenticulata
ATTTAATCATCACACCTATGGGTGTGATTTTAATTATAAAATGATTTAATCATCACACCTATGGGTGTGATTTGAATTTTTAAATTAAATTATCATCACACCCATAGGTGTGATGAATTGTGAAAGGGTTAACATCTAAATAACAGATTTATGGGTTTTTATTTAATTTTCTCGAATTTTTGCTTTTTCAGTATCGTTTTTAAAATATGTTTTTATTGCTCAAAACATTGCGTGTGTACCCCGTTTCTCTTTAAATTTACTTGCGCGGAAGATAAAAAAAAGCTTTCTACTTCTTTTATTTGTTGATTTATGATAATTGATTTTAACCAATAAAATTAGCCTACTAAAAGTGATTTCAGACAAAATTTTGTGTGGGAAATATAACTATAATGGCAAATCATCTAAAAAAGATAAGGATGCAAATATTCAAATGATAAGAAAAACTTCTAATGGGGTACAGAATAACGATAAATACATATGGGTGGTTGAAAAATCTGAGAGTTCATAATAAAAATAGGGGAAATAGTTTTTTTGGATTATTTGTGAATTTTTATTGCGGTAAACCTAAAATTTCCAAAATTTCCTTTAAATTTCCAATTTTTCCGGATAACTTTCCAGTAGGAATTTTTTTTTATTTTTCCTGAAATTTACAACCCTATTCTAGACACATATTTTATAGTCTATATTTTACGGAAAAACACTTATGTTTTTCTTTATACAGACGTAAGCATATCACGTTGTAAAATCAGCCTTGTAAACATATTTTATGATAAAATACAAATAGGTGCTGTCCAGATTCAAATGCGAATACGCTTTATGATTCCACAAAAAATGACAGATTATTGTATATATTCTTATATTTGCATTATTGGCATTTGACTTTTTCGACGCCTAGACAGTTAAAAAATCGTAAAACTCACACATTATTATTCTTCAATCCTTGTATTTCAGTCATTAGTATACATCCAAATAGGGTACAAGAGAAAATTTTAATAATAATTATTAATAAAATTATTAATAATAACTAATAGTAATTACTGCTTAGACACAACCCTAGATTTCATATATATATCTTTAATAACTTCGTCAAAACAAAAAATGCTTCGATGTATTCAAGAGACCTGCACGGCATAGGCGTAGCTAGGGGGATAAGGGGAAAAAACCCCCCCTTCCAAAATTTTTTTACGCCTGAATTTAGGGGGGGGGGTCTAAATTTACGGTAAAAAAATTGAGCATAACCCTTCCCTTGATAAATTTATTTTTTTTAAAACATGAAGAAAATGCAATTTTTACGATCAAATATTTCACGGAGTTCATTTTTCAGCCCCAATTTTATAATAACCCCCCCCCCCCACAAAAAAAATCCTGGCTACGCCCTGCTGCACGGGTCGGTAATCAACCGCCAGGACCGGACCGTAATTTTATATAACTGGTCCAAATACTATAAATACTCATTTTTTTTATTTTTAGTTAAAAAAAAACAGTTTTCTCAGATTTTTGAAGTGTCTTTTAATATTTTGATTTGTTTCTGGTAACTCGCAACCTGTATACTATATCAAGAACATGCTTGCCTACCCCCATTACTGGCAAAAAGTAAAAGTGTGTAATATTGGTTTCTTACTGTTTTTTTTATAGCGAATGAAATGATTTAGTAACTCCTGAGGAAACACAAAAAAGTACGGGAATTTTCTTAGTCATTACGAAAAAATCCGTATACGGCAAATGTAAAGATATAACACAAAAAACTTAAACTTTGTAATAAAAAAAAGTTAAAGAGATATTTAGCACAAACAAAATTTTTATATATTGTTAAAAAAAATATAAAATAAAATTGTGGGATTATTTTAGTTTTTATTTTTATTTTTATAAAAATATGAAAATCAAAAATTTTAGAAAAAAATTGATTTTTTAAAGATATACTATGATTTATTGCTTTTGCGACGTTTTCGCAAATCACGGATTTTTACGTATTTATTTCTTCAGTAGTTAAAAGCTGCTGAAAATCTAAAAAAGTATGCATACGGATACGCAGTAAGCAACTTAATCGTTTTAAAGTAAACGTAAGCAAAAAATGTGAATATGCATATGAAAACTGTAAATTTACAGTCACCCTTCTCTAATGTGAAACTTCTCTAATATGAACGTTAACACTTACCCTTAAATTAGGCATAAATTTTCTAATGTGAACTTTTTTTGTACGTTTTTTCTGGACAAATTAAAAGGACTTTTTAACGATGATCTTGTCTAATGTGAAGATCAGTCTAAATTATTAATTAATCAAATTTATATTATATTATTCACATATAAAAGAAAAAACACATGTCAATTGTGGCTTACGAACAATATATGCAATTTTTTGCGTTTGCACATTTATTTGGCTTTATTTATATTAGTTTAATCAAGAGAATGTTCACATTAAACTCTAATGTGAACATTTAAAAATGTTGCACGATAGTGTTTACATTAGAGAAAACGGAACGTGCATATGAAAGTTATATACAGGGTTTTTTATTATAGATGCAACTTGCGTCATTTTTATTGCAACGTGATTTTTTATACCCGTAAAAATATTTTTTTTTTTCATTTTTATTGCAATCTTTGCCATTATTATTGCAATTTTTGTTATTGAATTGTAACATGACCAAAATTTAAAATTAAGTTGAATAAATGGTACCGCAAAAAAAAAGATGATTTAATTTTTTACATAGTTATGGATCTATTTTGTAAGCGGCGTGTAATCTTTATTACCAAACGTCAACAAATTTTACTACAATTTTTACTGTTTATGTAAATGGCATCATTTTAAGATTGCGTAGCATTTCATGTTTGACGTTTGGTCATATAATCCCCCGTTTCTTAATTCAATCTAGTAAAATTTGCACAATAAGAACAGCAGGTACAAGCCACTGAGCCAAAACGAGAAAGATTTACTGAAAAAACTTTAATCGAAGCACGTTTAATAGTAAACATCGTATGTCAATTGTGGTAAAATACAAAATAGAAGAAAAAATGTTATAATGGCAGATTGATAATTGATGCGTACTTAATTAATTCATTTCTTTTTATTTTTTTTTTTTTTAGGCCAACTGTTATGATATTTTTTGGCATTTTTCATTATAAATTACAGAGATTGTAATATAAATGACAAAGGTTGCAATATATATGTCAAAATTCATACTTTGCGGGGTAAAATATACTGTTGCTATGTAAATGACAAAAGCTGCCTCTATAATAAAAACTCTACCACTTTTTTGGAGTTAAATACAGTATCAGTTTATAAGATAATTTATACATAGGTTCGCGAACTTTAATTATTACAGTTCCTCTTTGTCTTTATTTACTTTATCTATAATTGCTAAAATATTGTTTTTCAAAAAATGATAACCGGACCGACCCGGACCGGAATGTGTCCATTCGGCGCGGTTCAAAACCGAACCGTGCGGTTTTCTAATGTAAATTAACAAATAATTTTTTAACTAGCTGTTGAATGCTCTAAAAGTTTTTGGTTTTTATTGTTTGTTCATTTCTAATATTTTACTAATATAATTACTCTTTTTGCTTGACATTTAATATGCTTTAATCTTCTGCAAAACAAAAAGTCAATGTGAGTATAAAAAAATCGTTATATTCATTATACTATGCTTCTAGATAAAAGTAAAAAAGAAAGTGCAATTGGCGTATGAGATATGCAGGTAAAAAAACTCTATACTAGAAGACTGTGTAAGTATATCTTTTCTAGCACATTTTCCATCTCTTTTGTAAAAATTCCTGTGAAACATTGTAAATTAATTATTTTAGAGTATATAAAATTTTCTCATCTTTTGGATTTTGTTTTTTTTTGACCCGCGAAAGTAACAGCCCAAAAAAAAATACTATTCATGTAGAATACAAATTTTGGAATAAAGTACTGCCTAAATATAGATTTTCGAACGGCAATTTAAGAGTAAATATAAAGGTAGCAGTAGCCTGTTTTAAATTGTAAATTGTAACTCTTTTAATTTACTTTATCTAATTCACGGTTTCACTGCATATTTAATTAAGTTGTAATTAATTTTTTATCGCGATCTTTAATCTGTATTTGAACTTATTCATTTATTGATTACTATACATTTTTACTAGAATTTTTCGAAATCTTTTTTATAAAAAATTTTGATTTATGATAAAACTCTTAAATATTGCCCTTAACATATATTTAGCGAAAAAAAAATGTATCGAAAAATTTTTAAGGTTTGCAATCTATATACAGCTTCTTATTTTTCCCTTTTTATATTTAAAATTTGTACAAAAAAAAAGTCTGCAAAATATTGTAAATATACATTATCCTGTGCATGCGACCATTTTTTTCTATAAAAAAATTAATTTCAAAAAGTTCATGTCTATACTATTGCAATCTAATTTAGTATGTAAAAAAGTGTACAAAACTGCAAAAAATATCAGGAACTACATACTATGTAAAATAGTATACAAAAAATCAATTTTTTCAATCGTTTCTGTTTTGTTTCTTGTTTTAAATATAACAAGAAAACCGTTTTTATATTATATATCTATTAATATTAACATCATTATTCTAAATATTCTCTGAAAATAGATAATAAAACAACATCTGTTGCTTTTGCAAGATAAATTTTATTCAATGGAATCAAAAATTACTTAAATTCATATTTGCAATATATTTTTTTTGACGTATACCTATGGATTCTTTACGCGGAGCATACGATATTAAAAAAAGAATTAAAATTAACGTGCATTAAGTAAATGCGTAACATCGCAACAAGTTTTTTTATATATTCAAGATGCTTAAATCCGTGCATGCTTCTAGTTTAGTTTTTTTACAGACAAGTCGAAACACAAAAGCTATTCCTTTCCGCATTTCTTTATGTACGCTAACATTAATAATATTTTTTTTTAAACCAAGGACAATAAACTAGACTATTAATCCACGAATGTCTAGAATGTAGTAGAATTTCTTTTAATAATTATTGACCTGTCCGTTAGAAGAAATGCTGACTCTGCGCGTTTTATAAAACAACGCAAACTTTTTTAGACACATACTTCTAGGTATTTTTAATATTACCTGTTTTTATAAAATTTAAATACAAAAACTATTTAGATATAAAAATGGAAAACCAAAACTCATCTTTGTAAATAAAGTCATTTATGCACCCTTTTATATCAAGAAAAAGTCCTAACGCCTCATATATGAAGTAAAATCTATGATTGCGCTATTACCTTTTAAAATAATATGTACAATGCATCAATATACTTTTTTTATATATTGATTATGATTCACTAACCGTAAAATTTTTTTTCTCTTTATTTAAAATCGGAATAATAATTATAGCAAAGAATGTCACGGTCAAAAGTAAATATTGTACAATGAAAAGACAATGTGCTCGTATTTTTATTTGCTAAAAAAGAAACCAATGCCATTTTTTACTCGCGTGGTCTGTCATATTCGATAGGTTATACATTTTGCTTGTTTAGTAAATATTTTTTACAAGCAAACTTTTTCGTATAATAATCACCTCAATGAATAAATTTTTTTTGCAGTATAAAGACATATGTAAGCCATTTTTAGCTATTTTCTTATAAGAAAACATATACAACGAGAAGTAAAAAGGCTCTTAAAAAATATATTGTTACGGTTCGTAAAAGACGATGCCAAAGGAAACTTAATGATGATTGCAGTTTACGTTTTGTAAATATGCCCATTCAGTTCTAAAAAAAAATATTTAAGTGCAAGTTAAACATATTTTACGTAGATTTTATCTTATTATTTTGTAAAAAACATGAAAAATACCCTATCTTTTAATGTAAGATTAAAATTTTACGTCATGAGGTAAAATTTATTATACAATACACTAAACTTTTTCGTATATTCCAATAACAATCTTAAAATGCAAAAATAACTGTATTTTTTTAATTATTAAACGAAGTTCCATTACACGTTCTTTTTGTTTTTTTTTGGGATTTAAAGAATACACGCGGACTATTTTAAAAAAGCCAATTTAAACGCAAATAGAAATAATTATACCCCTCTTTAAACCCAAAAAATTAGAAATAAAAAAACGAGAATATTAACAGAACTTCGTTTAAAAGTAAAACTAAACGCACGACAACACTAATTTGTTTTTTTTTCATTATTTGTTTCTATTTACTATCATATTATACCAAAAGTATTTAGGTAATGAAACAGCCTTTTTTTATCTTGTCAAGCTATTTTTTAGAAGCAAAAAAAGTGATTGCGACCCGAAAAAACTATTTACATAGAAACTTTTAAGATTTAACAAATGTAAAAAAATTCACATAATTGAAACGGGTTTACCTTTCCTTTAATATTACATTTTATTTTATTTACTGCTTCCGAAGTATATGTTATATTTGCACTTATAAAAAGGATGTAAAATTGTTATTCATTCTAGTTTATTCATACGCCATATAAACGTTGAATGTTTTCAGTATAGTCTAATTTATGCTAAATAAACTGAATTTTTAAGTATATAAGTTTTTTTTTACTTGTTTAACTAGTAAAAAAGAAGCGCAAGTGTGCAGTATGTGTCATACAGTAAATATGGTACTATTTTGCAGCAAAAAGAACGTTTATAGTTTTCAAACTTGATTTTAATTGTAGGATTGCGATAAATATGATACTTTTTGCTTTGGATTACAATTAAAAACAACAAGTATCTACTTTAGCTAAATAAAGTAACAACGTAGGGTTATTTAAGTAGTTATACTAAGCTAATTGTGTGTAAAATAAAACGTTAATATAGCAAACACTTTAATTTTGTATCTTTTTCATATACTGTGCTGGTTTTTCTAATAAAAACACATACGTAACAAAACACCGTTTTGCGTAAGACGTAATTGATAAACGTAAACTAAATAAATGAATTTATTGATTAAAGGATAGTAACATTTTCCTACCCAATTTATTGTGTGAACGAATTGTACTAATTATACCCCTGATACTTCATTTGTCACTATTATATTATATAAATTGTCAAAAAATACAAAATTAGCATATTTTATGTGTCGGTATAATCTTTTTTTATAGTGTAATTTTATATTGATTTTTTCTGATGTACCCAATTAAACGGGTATTTATGTGTATGGAAACTTATAAACTTCGCCATAAGGTAGTTTATTCGACTGCGTAAGTATGTTTTGATGTTAAACTATTTTTTTGATGTATTAAATAGAATTAATAGTGTAGACAAAATATCTTAAAATATGTTTTTTATGTTGTGTTTTAAATGTTTTCAAAAAAAATGCTTGTATTTTAAGCTCTTGACGTACAATATATACTAAATTATACAGAACTCATACAAAAAGTGTTTCGTTATAGTATTTACGTTTCTCCGCTATAACTTTCAAATGGAAAAATTTGTTTTTACTTATATAAAAGATAAATGAAGAAACGCTATGATATATTTGGTTTAAAAAATGATTGCGCAATCCGCATATAAAACGTAAGAGTAAATATAATAGTTTAAAGAATATGTATTTATTACATACTACTTAATTATTTTTACAATTTGTTTTATGTATTAGTAACTATCGTATTCAACAAAATAAAACAGCTCATACTATAATATTATTGAAAACTGATTACTTAAATGAAACCATTATTTTGTAAAAATCTGTGATTTTTACGAAAAAAAACGTTTAATTTAATAATGCCGTTGTAAATATAAAAAAAAAAAAATAGTTGTATATTGCAGTTGTATTTGTTATAATCAGTCACGTACATTTCTTAATTTTTTATTTCTATGTTTACATTTTTAATCCATCCAAATTATAAAATCTGTCGAATGGAAAAATATGTGTTCATATAATAGATACAAACCATAAAAAAGAATATCATATTTTGTTGGTTCTATAGAATTGGTACATAAATAGTAGTTGGATATATATTTAAATTTTTGATTGGTAATGTAAAAAAATGTACTTTTGAATACCCACAAAAAATTTTAAATTACTGTGTTTCTATTTACTGAATGCCGTAAAAAAGCCGAATCTATTAAATAATAGGCGCCAAAAATTTTGTAGTTATATTTTAATTTTTGAAATATAAGTTCTTTACACTGTCTTACCCAGGATAGGGGGGGGGTGGACTTCTTCTTCTGAAAATTGCTACGCCTAAATTTAAAAGGAATAGGGGTTTTTTGGAAAGATTTGGTTGGATTTTTAAGATCAAAATAAAAATTTAAATAAAAATTTTTTAAAAAATAATAATAATGTATAAAGCATTAAAAAATATGTTTAAAACTCGCTTTTTGTTTAAAACACTAATTACATCCCGCTTTAAAAGATTACAGCGTACACCCCTGGTTCTGTAATTTCATAATCAAAACATCTTTTTATTCACAAAAATTCACATTTTTAGTAGAGCGTTTAATTTTGCCAACAAAAAACTTAATGCAATATTCTATAAACAGCATTTATGTGCTTATAATGGATAATATGCAAAAAAGTGTCACTATTTTTATTTTATGTACGCACAGCCCCTAAATGCACTATTTGCGTTTCAAAATGAAATGATTTAGTCAAAATCTACCTCTAAAATGTCAAAAAAAAATATAATTAAGTCTTAAAAGTATACAAGCTCCAAAATATGATACCAAAGATAAATTGTAATGACATACGTTGTTTTATTTTACCCTTTTTTATATTATTATTACTGGGAATTATATTTGGAAAAATTTAGTTGAGGTTTTTGTTTTTTAGGTAAATCAAATAGTATTATTTTAATAGATCGGTATATAAGACAACCGCCAGTTCTTTTTCTTGGTAAAATAAACTATAAATTTTACATTGCTTTTGCTTGTATATCTTTTAAAATAATATTATATTTTAGTTATTGAATTTTAACGATATATGTCAGATATTTAGGAAATCAAGAATACATCCATGTAATATGTATATTAATGAGTTTAGTTGTTCAAAATTATGCGACTTTCTTTAACTAAATAAAAATTTAAAAATAAAAAAGAGAGTTTACTCCTGGCAGAAAATATAAAATACTGTGTCTTTAATGTGGAAATGACGAATATATTCGGCATAAAAAAAATGCAAAAGTAAACACCAGATAATTGATGCCATGATATCTATGGAAAAATAATGATATATTCTATTTATATCAAAATAAACTTTTGTTTTTCGGTCGCGGACTCTTGTGGTTGTTTTGCTTGAGTTTTTTTTCGCAAAAAATCGAAAATTTGTAAAAAGATAAAATATATACACAAAAAAATTGTTTTTAAGCATTTTATATCATGACGAATATACGTGTCATTATCACGCCAAGATTAAGAAAAAAAATTACTAACCATAACTATAAAATTTGCAAGTTAAATACATGTTAATACCCGATAGAAAAGTAACCGGCTGGTAGTCGAAAGAACACTACATTTTCTGGGTTATTATTAGGGCAAACCAAATTCAGAAAAATTTCTAAAATGATAGTTTTTTCTTCTTAAATGCAGAATTTTTCTGCCTTTCTGCTTTATATTTCTACCCTTCAAATGTTAAGAACAATAGGGTCAGAGCGTAAAAAAACTAGAAAATGTATCTATAACATTCACACGCTCTAAATATTAAACTCCATAAAATTCCTGCACTATCATTAGCTATAGATCAAAGATTTGTACGGGGTATAAAATGCTGTTGTTCTACGGTATTTTGCAACCAATTATATTTGAAATTTTTAAAGCCTTTTTACAACGGTTACATTGGAAGTAAATCGAATAAACCAAAATCAAAAAAACGTTAATTTTTATAAACGCAGAATTTGAAGAATATTTGTTATAAATGCAGATTTTTTTTTGCATTTATAGTTTGTCCTAGTTATTATAAAGAATTTTGTATAAATTTAATAATTTAGCATTGAAAAATTATTTACACATCGATAAAATTATCCGATCAAATGAAAAAATTGATAATCAAGCCATAATTTCATTGAATAAAATAAAGGGGTCGCAGATCAAAAAAAAATAATATATATCAAGACTTTATACATGTTATTTTGAGCAAAGAATTAGAAATACAAGACCAGACACCCATGAATGTAGAGACAATTGAAAAAATCAAGAAAATAACATTTTTAAACGATAGTGCATCGGAAATGACTACTTCTGAGCGGTTCGTGGAACCAAATAAATTCGGTGTTAATTTGCAAATTTTTGATAAGGAAGAAATGGAGTTTCAACTAATATCAGCATTCAACATACAAGAAATACATAAATCATATGATAGTTGTAAAATATCACTACGTAAGAAAGATTTTTCTATATATAAAGATATAATCGCAACGATGCTTGCTAAGATGTATGAAAGAAATTATTTTAGCATAGCAGGAATTTCTAGAAAATGTGCGTGTGAAACGACGGTAAATAAAATAATTAAACTTATTAATGGGCGTGAGAAAATTGTATGTGAAGAGTTTACGGGGTATGAACTTATTTCTGCTATAAAATTAATAATTTATAGAGACATCGATGGATTAGTTAATTCGCGTGTGCTTAACATCATGAAGGTTGTAGATTTGGATCTCGTGATTATGAACCCGGATATGTTCTTGAGTTGCATAATAAGTTGTCTAAATAATGAAAAGGGATACTATCTTTTGGGATTATTAAAAGTCTTAGGCTCGATTGCGAAGTTAGAATATAAAAATAAAATGGGTTGTGAAGCTACAGCTGTCATATTCATGCCTGTAATACTTGGATGCACTAAAATGAGAACACTGAATCTTTTAGATATAAAGAAATGTATTCAAGTATTAAGGATGATGATTGAGATGTTTCTCTGACTCAATAAAACATTATAAACAAATTGTAGTAACATATTTTTATATGAATTAATAAAGACATTATATGGATATTAACTGCCGAAGTCTTTTTGACGGACATACACGTTATGTCAAAAAAATTATAAACCAGATTTAAACAAAATATTTTTGTATTTTAGATGTTTTAAAATTTTTTTTAAAATTTTTATATGCAGGAGAACCTAATTTTTTAAATTTATATTTGCTTAAAAGAAAAAAATGGTATGGAACCACGTTTAATAACTACTAATACCCTCTTTCAGTTGTGTTTCGACACATTGATCTTACAAAATATTAGTCTCCTTCTTATGTCTATCAACGTAAAATCAAAAATAAATTGCTATTTTTTTAAAAATACCCCCGCAGTTAATATTATGGTTAATATACTCTTGTAAACGGCTTATTTGTTTTAAAAGCTTTTTATAGTCAATGTCGTAGTATTTTCTGAGTTTTCGTATTAACAAACTGTGAAAACATTTTATACAACTATTTGTTTGCAATTGCTTCAAAAACAAAAAAATATGTTCATTTGTTTGCTTGTTTTTATCAAACTTTAAGGCCTTGGTATTCTTAAATTGCCTATATTTAAAATATTTGTCTTAAACTCACTTAAACGCCGATTTCTTCATATACAATATAGCAACTATTACTGAATAATAAATCCCCACTATGTATTAGCCTTTGGATTTTCAGGCTTTTTACTTTTAAAAAAAGCGTATGTATGCCCTAGGATATGACCCGACTAGGTAGTTACTATTTATATTGGTATCGGATAATACACATCGGGTATTTTCGGGTAAGGTGTTCTAAAATCTGTATAAAGATTTATCTATAAAGAGTACAGTTCTTCCGAAATACTTATGGTCATATCCTGGAGTGGAACCCACCTTTGACCCGACCCAAAAATTCGGGTCAACTACCCCGATTTCCCTGACCCAAACCCGACATTTTTAATATTTTGACCCGATCTGGACAGGCTATATAAAAATGTAACTTTCGCTTTTTTTAGATATAATTATATTTGCTTTTATTATTTATCGTTTTACATTTTAAGAACTTAGTATAATCTGATGTTAAACTTTACATATAAACTAAGGTGGAACCCGGCTTTGACCCGACCCGAAAATTCGGGTCAAATAACCCAATTTCTCTGACCCGAAACCCGACAATTTTTATATTTTGACCCGATTCGGGCAAGGCTTTATAGAAATGTTACTTTCTCTTAGCTTGATATAATTTAATGCTTTTTTTTGATATTTATCGTTTTACTCTACTAGCACTTGCAAAATCTTTCAGTTGAACTTAACATATTAATTTATCTTTTTGATTATAAATCGTTTTCAATTTACAAATAACAATTTCTATAATGTAAACTTTTTCTTTTGTCTTTAAAATAAGTCGACGTTAAGTTTTTTTTAAAATAAACTATTTTTTTCCAGCTATAAAGCTATTTTTTTCTTTGAAACAAAAAACCTTTTGCAATAAAACGTCTAAGGTATATGGCAGCGCTATAGTTTTTTTTTACAAATCAATACTATGCAAACTGATTCGTTTGTTTTTTATTTTTCATATATTATTTCTTTTATATCATATTAGCACATAT
>JAQFYM010005939.1:0-12429 GCA_034694785.1 Agrenia bidenticulata
TTATCTTGACATATATTCTTGATTTTTGGGCATTTATAAGGGCATGAAAAATATTGCTGGGCGCTAAAGGGTTAAAAACTTAATTTCCCCTTTATCATGTTTCATATATCAATCTCAAACATTAAAATCTCTTATAAATCACAATCATTACAACATGTCAAATAAGACATGATTGACACTTTTGATAAGTGCAAAATGCACATCTCGTCGAGATCTCGCGATTGCACATGTCAAATCGCGTTTTTAAGCTTTAAATGGTATTTCTTATTGATATTTAGGTTCTGGGAATTATGCTTGTTATACAATAC
Organism: Agrenia bidenticulata; assembly: GCA_034694785.1. Classification (NCBI taxonomy): domain Eukaryota; kingdom Metazoa; phylum Arthropoda; class Collembola; order Entomobryomorpha; family Isotomidae; genus Agrenia; species Agrenia bidenticulata. Next base: position 309 of record JAQFYM010005939.1, read on the forward strand.
AAGCTTACATTGTGGTCCAGAACCAACAACTATATAATAGTCTACATCGTTGTATTTTCTAAAATGTTTTTTTGGGCTTATGTTAGACACTACATCTGATTTTTAGTACAGAATACCCTCCAAGTTAAGATAAAGTGTTTGTGTTTAATAATTAAAACTTGATGATATATCGGTCTGTATCAATAACCCTTTTTAATCCTATTTGGTACTTTTTACATGTGCCCTTTTCATGTACCTTCTAGTGCTCGATAAAAATTATAATTCTACAAAAACCTGTGCTTTTATATAACATTTAACGATTTATGTAAGTTTTAGAAGTTTTTGTGCAGCTCTTGTAATTTTTATCTGTATTTCATATGTATTTTTTACCCCTTATATTTGGCGTATAGTCAAACAAAAGTGTGACAAATTTTTTAAAAGACAGATAAAGCTTAAACCACTTATTTGTACACTAGGATATTTACCGCTTTTAAGCCTTTAAAAAAATCGAATCTGGTGTGTAAATCACAAAATGGTTCCCTTCGTTTGACAATGTAAACTATATTGATGAAAATATACAAGGAGTTGGTAACGTGTTTTTTTATAACGTAGGTTAGTTTTAAATAACGTTATTTTCAAATGAAGGTATGACGTAAAGGTTTTTGCAAATAACGGTAAAACGTAACGTTATTGGGTTTTGGTAATACCAGATTTTTTTGTTAATGTAATCTCAGTTTAAAGATAGCAGCGCATCTATGTTTTGATTTTACAGACAAGGAAAATTACATGCAGTAGAAACTTTATTGCTTGGGCCTGTGTCAGTCAAAGCCTCTATTAACCGGTACCCCTTCTCACGTATTTTAAAAAGCTGTTTTAAAAGAATATAATACAGTGTAATTGTTTTCGAACCATGCAAAAAAGAAATACATTCTTTTCGTTAGTAAAATTTATAGTTTATATGCATCAAAATTTTAAAGTTGGGTACGAAAATGTTTTTCACAGCAAAGGTAGATAATATCAAAAAGCTAAAGGTTAGTCTGTTACTAATACAATATATTCCTTTTATCGCTTTTTTTCGGTAAAATATTACTATGTAAAAAGATTTAAAACTAGGTTTCAATTGCTATTATCAACCAAAATGTACCTATGTCCAAAAAGATGCTATAACAAAACAGCAAGTTTTTGGTATGCATAAATTGTCTATACACCGTATTTTGGCATATTTTAGAAGAACCTCGATTATCCAGGTTTATGATTATACGTAAAATATATATCATTTATGGTCTACCGGTTGTATATAATCAAGGGTCTACTGTTACATAGAAAAAAACCAACACATATTTACGTCATAAATTACTAGAAGTTTACATTTCGATTAAACAAATATTTAAATTACAACAGACATTTATTTTGTTTATGTCGATTGCAAAAAGTATAAATCGATTGTGATTTGATTATTTTGCGTTCAATTTTTGCGTTTTAAGCGACATAAGGCATTGCTGTAAATTTTACAAGCATATAGGTAAATTTTATATTTAATATCTACTTTAAACTAACTGATGATTTTTTTTATTGTATAAAAAATTTTAGCAGCATTTATTTTACATAGTGATTTGAACAACACTAAGTATAGATAAATGGTAGTTTTAAAAATTTATTATGAACATTTCATACTGTATGCCCGTATTACATAGCCTCTTAGTATTTCTAAGTATGCTGCGCACATTTTATATCCAGCTATATTTACAGATGAAAGACGATTCGCAGATACCTAAAACATTTGTTGGGGTTAAGTGGGATGCGGAGAATACCGGTCTATACGGTATATTGATACGCGCGTTTTTTGTCCTTATGTCACAACGGTTTATATCAAGGCCACTTCCACTTTAAAAAAAGCAAATGCTATGTACCAAAATAAACAAAAAATGTAGTCAATATCTAGTTCGGAAAACACATTTTCTATTAAGAGCATGGAAACGGTTAACTTATTTTTTAAGAAATGTACTTATATATTTTTAAAAAAATAGTAGATTTTCGATTTATCTGTTTTTGCACATTAACATTTTAAGCTTTTGTTGATACAATTTTTCATTCACGTTGTATAAATATAATGTCTAAAATCAGGCCACAGTAACTGTTTTGGCACGGGTAAATTTACTCGTGCTCGGTTTATTTTTGATTATTACAACGTATAGTTTTTTTTTGCTTTTAAGCAAAAAATAACGCTACATTTAGTTATAGTAACGTTAGTTTTAGTAACGTTATAACGTAAAGTTATTAATAAAAGCACTTTTTTCCGCCCTTACAATATACAATATATTAATAAATTACCGTGATTTCCCGAAAGTAAGAAACCCTTCATAAAAAAATGTTTACTCAAATCCCATTTTTGTTTTCAAATTATTGGTTATTTTACATTTTTGAGGCCCTTATTTTTTGTGACCCGTTTCTTACTTTCGGGAAACTACGGTACTTTCATCGAATTTAATACACACAATAAGAACGATTTTGTGTAAAAATAATGCAGACATATATGCATCGTAGAGAATAACTATAAGACTATTACAATATTAATTTGACCACAAAAAGCACCAGTTTATCCCCCATTTTGTATACCGCAATAAGATCTTTTGTATTTACGGTTGCATCTTTAAAGCTATTCTGCGACTTGAAAACATATAAAAAGTCTGCATTCTATGATAACGATGCCACTGTATATTTTTTAGAGCATGCGTGAAAATCAAAATACTCCTTAAGTAGGCATTATTAGTTTATTCCGGATATATATAACTTACCTTGTGAAATATATATTTAATATAGTAAAACTTTGCATACAATCTGTCAAAACTTTCCATTTAATTTGTTAAATAGACACAAAACCCTGTATTTTTCATCCTTATTGGCTTGCTACATTACAAAAATGGCCCTAATTAACATCAAAAAAATATAAGGTGATCCAGAAAGTTTTTAGTGGTGCAGAAGCAAAAAATATGTCTTCATATTATGGATGTGTCCATTTTACCCTAACTTATTAAGTTCTTATTAAGATTTCTTATTAAGAACTTAATAAGATATATACCGTAGTTAGGAGGAAAGAGGATCACTATTAAATTTGCCCGTGAGACTTAAAAGGTATGCGAATAACTATAATTACATTTATTGTTTGAAAATCGTCATCCACTACCATGTATTTAAGCATTGACGACTTAATTTAGGTACTGTATTTTACACATTCGTCGATCAACATCAATTTGCCATTATGTGGGCATTACTATCTTTTGATCCACGGCAAGTAATCACATCGGCGCTTCTATAGTTAGGGGGCCTGATTTAAGGGGTCCTAGTCTGAGGTGGAAAATATCAAGAGGTAAAAATATTGATATTAAATCAAATAAAAAACAGAAAATAAAGTTTGATATATGGATTGAAAGCTGATTAAAATCATTTCATTATGGATTAGTGTAATTTTAATCTCCAGATATTTCAATTATATCAATTTAATGTAATTAATTCGAAGATAAAAAGACTAAAATCATTATTTTAGATTTTTTTGTCTTCAAATAGCCATTTTATATCTATTTAAAATTTTTAAGGGTGGGAAAAAGTGCTTTTATTAATAACGTTACGTTATAACGTTATTTATGATAACGTTACTTATAATAACGTTATTTTAATAACGTTACGCTAGCAAAATTTAACGTTATTTTTTGCTTTTCCTAGTAATAAAAATATACATGTAATGAAAAAAATGGCTGCGCTCTTATTCATTAGACGTTGCTTTAAAGTTCATTGTAGCCTGATGCTCGAGATTTTAAAGTTACAACGTGGAACGAAATATAAACAACACAAGAATAAAATGTTTATGTGCAAAAACCGATGCATGCAAACTACAAATATTTTTTTTAGAGAATATAAACCAATTAACCACAACTTAAGTTATCTTTTTTTGTTTATTTTTTTAAAAGATGTAGTTCTGTAAACTAAGTATTAAAGTTTTTATTTGTGTTTCGTACGTAGCGTGTTTTGTCAATAAAGCGATAGCGTTTATTATATAACCCGTTTTGACTCGATGGACAAGATTGGCGCGCATTATTATTACGTATTGGACCCAGTATAAGCCGCATCCCACCTGACCCTAATGTCTGTTTTAAGATATCTGCTGGTCGTATAACATCTGCAAATATAGCTGCATTGCGTATGTTGGCAATATACCTGCAAATAGTAGGAGGCTATACAAAAGTAAATAATGTATAAGAACACGATATATTTACTTTCTTTTAAAAAACTACCAATTGGTAATACATTTTTCCGCCAAAAAGACTATATAAAATAAATGCGGCTAAATTTTTCATAACAAAAAAACCTACATCTATTATGAAGTTGTAAATATAAAAAAAAAGTTACATACAATTCTGCAAAATTTCATGCCATTTTTTTATAGCTTTAAGTTTATAAATATAAAAAAAAAACACCAAAAAACAAAATTGAATTTTTAAAAGCTGTAATAGACATAAAATTAAATCAATATTTTGTTTAATTTAATATTTGTTTTAACAAAATTACAACTATAAGCTAATTTTTACCGTTAATCTCTATTTTTTTCTGTTATACCTTTAGTAGAACCTCATTTTATTCGTTACCATGAGACAGAAAACTATGAAATTTTCACCGAAAAATCCCAAACTCGAATAATCGCGGTTTTAGTAAAAATAAGCCAAAAATAGGGTTAAATAAATTTACGGGTAAAAACATGTTTGTTGTTTGTCCTTACACTTTTTTTTTACATAGTTGCATATTGTCTGGTAATATAAATTACACCCTAATTTATATATCTTTTACATATTAAAGATTTTACAAATAAAAGCGATAAAAAGTATATTTTTTGTAACAAAAATCCTCATTTTAATCATATTATTTAGATCAACATTATTTGTAAAAAAAAGTCAGTAAACCGATTTTAATATTTAAATGCATAGAGGATAAACTTTTTTACCAGAAAAACATAGTTTTTTTTTATTTCGCTTTTCTATAACGTTACACATTAATATTAGTTTTATGTAAAAAGTCAATTTTTTAAAAAGAACGTCAGAAAAAGTATTTGTTGATAGAGGATCCAGATGACAGCGGCAAGATCCCGCCCAGTTTATTTTGGGTTCTACTATTTTTTGTTGTCATTAAAATTACCTGCTGTGAACCGGTCTATGTGAAAATTTGTACCTATCGTACAAAAAAAATTATAGTATGGCCAAAACCCAATAAAGTTACTTTATACCGTCTTTTAAAAAAAGTTAAATGACGTTATTTAACGTTATAAAAATAAAGTTTATCACCCTTATACATTTTTTTCTTTTTTTCCGCCCCAGACTAGGACCCCTTAAATCAGGCGCCCCTAACTGTAGAAGCGCCATCACATCCCCCCACCCACTAAAACAACAGAGAGACAAAATAAAAGATAGTCAATAAATAAAAATAACCATTAATTAAAAGTAAGATAAAATTGAAAATATATATAATCAGTACGATAAAGTTCAATAAAATAAATTTAATTGTCAGATAACAGTGTTAATTGACTAAACTTCATATTTAGACAAATTTTACTTTTAAACGAGGTAAATTTTTTACGTTTATAAACTAAAACCCTTTTTTTTAGATTGCTAAAAGTTTAAAATTTTTCCTTTAAATAAGTACCGAGCTTTTTATGTTTTAAATTGCATTTTGACCCCATATATTATCGACATATTAAGAGGGGGGAACGTGGTTACTTAGGGGGGATCAAAGGATAGTAATACCATTATGTGCTTATACAGATTAAGAAAAAATGCAGACAAGAAAATAAGCGATAAAAAAAGTAAAGATATGAGCATAACATTAAACTAAGTTTGCCGATGCGATTAACATACATTTTTACAAGTTCAATATTTAGGACAAACAAGAAAATAGAGATATATTCTTCTAAATGAACAACAAAAATACGCGTACCTAGGATTCTGGTTCTATTATCATTTAAAATTAATAAATTACACTTTTATTTGATGAGAAAAGATTTATCAATTTCTTTTTACGAACAGTAGTCGTAAAAAAGTCTTATTGGGTTTAATTATAACGCTGAATTATAAATATTTATCTATGTGTGGATCTATTTTGTAATTAATATATGCATCTTACATTGATTTTCATGTATAACATAACTTATTTTAAATTTATAAGTTGAAAGAAAACAATACAGAAATAATTAAATTAATAAAACAAGCAAACGCATTACATTTTCACCCATTTTGCTATATTATCATTTTAATCATTGCCTAGTAGATGCTAGTAACAGAATTTACGATGTCTCTTTTCGTGTAAAAGGGGTTATTAGTATTCTTAGGGCGTATTTTTTATATTTAAAAAAAACGTTTATGTGTTTAATCGTTTTTCTCAAAATAACAGTTGTGTCGTTTTGATAATTTCTTAGAAACAGTTTTATTCGTTTAAAAAAAAACATGTCTTTTTTAGCCAAAAAAACGCTTCAATTACAAGCAAAAAACTATGTGTCGTTTTACAGTTATAAAAAAACGAGTTGTTTGGTAATGCTTAATGTGGTGTCTTGTTCAGATTTCTCTATAATTTTATACGGGCATAAACATTTATAATAAAAACACATATGTCTTTTCTAAAAGTGTAGGCCCGGGGTGTATACGCTTATTTTTCATGCCATTAAAAAACGGTTTAATTATTTTTTATTTCTTGCCACTCAGTTTATGTAAAAATAAAAACAATAATTGCATATACAGACTATTCTTATCGAATATATCTTTTTGCTTATGACAAAAGGTTGAAATGTTATTTGCAGTACTAACATGATAAAGGAATTGAAAGAATATAACGTCTAAATTTACGGCAAATATAGTTCTGTATTTAAATGAACATTAAGTTGCAATTTGCGTATATACCTTTTTTTTCCATGCGTCTAGTGTTATGTCTAGAGTCCACCAAAAATGAATAAATAATATGCAAAAATATGCAGTTTAAAATTACCAGTGTAATAAAATATTTTAATTGTAGATATTATACGATAAACTTTTGTATAATTATACCTGATAAACACTTTTAATAATAATTTTTTGATTCATAGTCTTTTTACATACGCATTACAATGCATTAAATAGATTTATAAAAAGATATATGCACATAAAATATGCAATTATAATTAAATTTATGCAAATAAGCAAGATTTTATGCATTTATACAGTGACATATGCATTTGAAGGACCCTAGTTATGTCATATTTTTGGAATAAAAAAATTATCATAGATTATACATTTACATTTCTTATGTCCATTTACACGGTCCATAATAAGTATTTTCATAAATATTTTTATTTTTAATTATAGTTTCAATTTTGTTACCCTTCTATTGAAGAAGAGCCGGATGAAAAGAAAAACGAATATTGCCAATTATATGGAATTACATAGTCAAATAACAAATAAATAAATGGTTTGTTAGAAGAGTAGAACTTTAGCTTGCTTTAATTTCTTTCTTATTATTCTATTTTATCCTATGTCTCTTAAGAACACATAATAAACATCTAAATAGGTGTTTTTTTGCAATGCATGCCACTAGGACTAGGTCATTTGCAAAAAATGTGTTAATGACGTCATTGTAAATTGCTCAAAATTGATTTCATTTTGTAAAAAAGACACATCTGTTTAAAAACACGAACTAGTGTTTATAAACGTTTTTTAAAAAGCGTTTCTGTCCGCCGAAAACGACACAAAAATAAAAGTTGATTACTTTTTTGCAAAAAAGTTTTTTAAAAGCGTTTTTGAACGTTGAAAAAGACATAAAAAACAATACGGGCTTAAACAGTTTATTGCAACGTATTATAAACACTTTTTGATCGTTAGAACGACAAGATGTTTTTTTTTTTACAAAAACATTGAAGACACAATGAAAAAACGTTCGCAAATAAACGCACTGTTTATCTGAAAAAGACAGGCCCTTAATAAATTGTCGATAAGTTCTTATTAATAATATTTCTTAACCCTTTCACTGTCCATGATCTTCAAAAAACCAGCAAAAAGGAGTAAGGGCAAAAAAATATGGTTCTTTAAAGCAGGGGTTCTCAAAGTGGCACGAAATGTGCCATTTCCGATTTTTTGTGCCCCTTACCGTGCCAAATTACAATTATGTAAATCAATAAAATGCTGCGAGCTAAAAATTAAAAAAGCAAAAGATTAATCACCGACTTGAAAAATAATATGCATATTCTTATATTTCTGCCCATTTTTATGTGTTCTTTTTTAAGCCAGGATACGTGAAACGTGGATAGAAGAGATCTCCTGATTACGTAGCATTGCACAGCGGAGACGCTAGTATAATGTGCAAAATGAACATATTGTAATAAAAAGTCATACAGAAATTATTACTTTATATCGATTAGCGTATTCTTGCTCTTTTTCTAAAATTGAATATAATAATAAGTCGATAAGAATAAGAATAAGAACATACAAGGAGGACTCTATATTTAAGTAACTATGTCAACACGTGGCGTACCCAAAGGAGGGTGGCAAACAAAAAAAATACGTTAAGACGACGAAAAAAATATAATTTTAATTTATTTAAAAAAATCCTAAAAAATTAAAAAAACACAAATTTCTTTAAAATATATTTTTTGGGTATTTCGACGCCCCCAAAAAGGACCCCCCCCCCTTAAATTCAGGCGCAACTTTTATTTTCAGGGGGGCGCCCCCCCCTGGGTACGCCACTGATGTAAAATAGTAATAATTTTTCTTCGTTATACTAGTTTTACATTTTAGCACGATTTTTTCAAATTATTGTTATTTTTGGCACGGTGTGAAATCTTTTTGAAGACCCCTGCTTTAAAGAACCAACAAAAAAGGGGGGTCTCAGAAATATGATTATTTAAAGTTCCTTCAAAATGGGGGGTTCTCAAAAATATGGTTCTTCAAAGAACCAACAAAAAAGAAGGGTCAAAAAAATATGCTTCTTCGAAGAACCAACAAAAAAAAGGGTCAAAAAAATATGTTTCTTTAAAGAACCAACAAAAAGGAGGTTCACAAAAATATGGTTCTTTTAAGAACCAACCAGGGATTCATAAATCGATTTTTTAAAATCGATATGAAAATTTGCCCAAAAAAAAATAAAATATGGGTTTTTTAAATATCGATTTTCAATCCATTTTTATTGTAAAAATCGATTTTTTATTGATTCTAATAAATAAAAAATTTTCGAGATTTTTCGTCATTTGGAATTTAAACTTTTAAAGAATCAATCTCACCTGAAAAAACACAGTTTTTGCGTGTGATATACCTCATTAAAAAATTATTTCAATTTAATAAGTTGTGCCAGTATCGCAAAACACGACAAGTCAGTTTGAATTTTCATTGTGAAACAAGCATTGTTTTTTACATTTTAAAACATGTAAAAGTTAACATAAAACATAAAAAAGCACTTATTTGACGCTGAAAAAAAATTTTTAGTTAGAAAATGTTTCGGTAAAACTAAAACGGTTTTTTTTATTATGCAAAATATATAAATTTCATTTATGTAACAGTTAAATCAAATAACATATTGCAGTTTTATGACGTCGCGTCAAGATATATATAATATATTTTGCTATTTCGCACAAAAAAAACGCACTACAGTATTACTTATTACATGCTCTTTACAAAAAAACGAAACAAGAATTAAAAACCACTGTATTCACTAGTAGAACTATAGTTCAGTATTTTTTAAACATGTAAGTAGATTTTCACATGCATTGGTTGTTTAGGTTTATAACAAACAAATACTGTTCAAAGATAGAAGTTGTTCCGATATACAATATTCGCAATAGTATACATACATTCGATACATTATTACTGATATAATTGTTATTTTAAATGCTTTTTGCGACATAATCGATTGTAAATACACTATTAAATTAAAATTATACTAAAAATTCAACTGAATACAGATTTTATATAACGATTTATTGCTAAAAATATCTGTGACATGCTTACACCTGTCACCTGAAACAGCCTCAATGATAAACAACCAACAGAAAAGGATATATTAATTATTTAATTAATGTTTTAATTTATCATATCTTAAAGGTATAAATAAGATGTTGACTGCACAACGATGGCAAGAACACAAAAATCTGTAAATGAAAATGACACTGAAATTCTACCTACTAATACTTCTTCTAATACTCTTTCTTCTTCCCCGGAATCGGACTCTCCTACATATCACAATACCATTTTGAATCAATACTAACTCAGCGTTAAAATTTTTTGTATACAGACGATTTTATATACAAAAATAATGTTCACATAATTATGTAATAACAAAAAAATAATTATATGGTTTAAAAAAATGTTAAATGAAATCATCTAGTTACTGGCTTGCGTATTCTGTAGATTTTTGTAATTTAAAAAATATTAACATTTTTTTTCATTATATAAATAATTATCAAAAACCAGCCAAAAAACGTACTAATCTACCATTTGAATCAGTCTGTTACAGTTATTTTGTTTATTTCTACTTAATAATTACAAAAAACGTTTTTTTTTTATTTTTTTTATGTTGCTAAACAAAAATCGATTTTATCGATTTGTGATTTTTTTGGCTTAGCTTTTTAAAATCGATTTTTGTATCGATTTTTTTTGTGCAGTTTTTCAAAATCGATTCGGAAAAATCGATACGCTAAAAATCGATTTTTGAACCCCTGGCATAAACTATAATTTTTTGACTAAACTGCAAAAAAAAAACAATAAATAGTAGTGTGCCATTTATTGCAAAATTAAATAAGAACCATTTATTACTCACAAAAATCTACCTATACTTTTGGTGAAAATTTGATTATTGTTTTACAAAATACGCATTAAAATCTTTATATTTGTTTGCAACAACTGGTACGTCCAGATATGCATGTTTCTACTTTTCACCATACATTTTTTTTTTAAAAAAAATAATTTTTACAACCTAACCTAAAAAACAAAATGAGTAACTTTTTTACATACTGATATGTAGTAAGTTTTACAGTTACTTGCTTCAGTAAGGTTACAGTAAGTTACAGTAACTTGCAACTTGGCAAACCCCGAAAAAACTATAAAGTTATTTTTTTTTTCTTAAACACTGAAAAATGCAACAAAAGAAAATTAAATGTAAAACATTCATTTGCAAAAAAAACAATTTTTTACTATGTTTATCTGAACATTTCATTTGTTTATATGTTGTTCAATTTTAATTAATACATATAATTACTCAAAAGCACAATAGAAATACGAATATGAATACAAAATAAAAAGGAAAAAAGAAATCTAAAAAGAAATCTGAAACAAAAAAAAGTATAGAAATATATTGGTAGAAAAAGTATTAAATACAGCTACATTTTTGTTTGAAACGTAATGTCATTGCATATAGTCAGTTAAATGAATCCATAATTGGGAAAATCTTTAAAATACTTTGAGTATGTTTGTTTTTTTAATAATATACAATCCTAGCGTCGCCGTAAACCATGTTTCAACATAAATTCTTGGTGTATTCCTTAAAAACATATTTAGACTGTTTACGTGCGTCTGCATTATACTTTCACAATTATTCTAATATGAACTATATAGACTGTATAAAAAGTAACACTATAATAGAAAATGCCGATAATTGATATAAAATTATTTGGAATATATGCATTAATTTTTTTTATGTGTCCGTAAAAATTACAGCCAACTTGGCAATCATAAGATTTTTCGATATTTCTCTTGTAATTTAAAAAAATTTTTTATTTGCGTTATTTAAAACGTTTGTAACAAACTAGGCAAAATCCAACAAGTATTACAATATCACGGATAAAAATTTATAATATCGTAAACTAATATCAAAAAAAGTCAATATTTAAACAATTAAAGTCAAAAAATTACTTTTTGGTAAAAATAAAATATTAAAACATGTTGTTATGTACTGATTAATATATAAGCATTTGTATTTTACTAGTGGCTAAGTGCAACGTCGTGCATCTAATGTTGATATTATGCATATACCCGTGAACACTTCACAAGTTTGCAAAAAAGTGTAATTTTGTTTTGCTTTTAACATTTAAAGAAATATTTTTTTGGGGTCAATGCCTCAGCATGATCCCCTAATGAATTATATTATG
>JAQFYM010005940.1:0-12429 GCA_034694785.1 Agrenia bidenticulata
TGTGATAGTAAAATGTGTTTTGGATTTATTTTAATCAATCAATTGATGTGATTTAATTTAATACAAGAAATGTCAGAAATCATTGATCTTTAAAAAGCATATAGGAAAATTGTAAATAAACAGGAAGTACCTTTTATATTTTTCATGGTTAATCAAAAGAAGAGTAAAGCATCAAAGCCCTTATCCAACAATGCCAATTATTTTTTCTTATAGATAACTGTTTGTATGTGTTTTTTTTTTACTTTTTTAAAAAAAAACATTTTTTTTTGTTACATTTTATCGACTTGGAAACAATTTTTTAAACTTTAAAATGTTGTGGCTAGGCAAAAGGTTTTTTTTAAACTGAAACAGGAACTAAAAAAAAAGAAAAATCTGGATTGTATGACATCGAAATTTATTACAGAAGTATGGTGTGTTTGCTTGCGTTAGATATTTTTGTTTTATAATAAAAATATAAAAGTAAAGGACAATTTGTAATGCATCATTGTATATATTACGCCATAAAATAGCACCAAGTGGGGTCTATTTTAACATAAATTATTGGTTATTTAACTTGTTATTGGTAGAATACGATATATTTTCTTTTTACGAGTATGCATATTATTGCTAATTTAACAACAATAGCATACACTTTAGCTTTTTTACTGCGTAGTGCGTAGACAGGCAATGCGTTTAAACCGTCGCTGTTATTTAACGGTAGAAATCATAGTTCACTAAGGTAAAAAATATTTTATAACAGGCATAAATATTTTGCGAATAGAATTTAACTAGATATATTTACAAAAACTTTCAACAGCATAAAAATACATGAAAAAAAGCCTTTTGATTGATTTTTTTTATATTTAAATTGCAATATACTGGTGCAATTTAGAAACGTAGCGGCATACTGATTTTAATTTGGCTTTACAATCGTAATAACATATATTAGCACTAACGCAATAAAACATTTCGTTGTTAGTTTGCACTTGTACAAACTTGTATTTAAAATAGGTTGGCCATGTTGTAAAAATTGTAGTTTATTGTTTTGACGTGTTGTGCAGGTTTAGATGCAAAGACTAAACTCGATGTTTTGCAATTTTTATTGTATTCCTAATAAATCTTCGTACTAAATAGCTATCAAAGCTAATGAAATTGTATTCAGTTATTAAATTATGTATTTGGCACATAGAAGATCTTTTGTTTATAAATTAATATTTCTCGCTTAATTTTAACAAAATATATTGTAAAACGAGGATTATTATTGTACAGCAATTGGTTTACTTTATTTTTAATTGCAAACTTACAAATTCAAATAATTAAATACATTCATTTACATAGAAATTGCATTACAATACGTGTCTGAGACTGCAAAATGGTGTATTTTACACGTGGATTTCATTATCAAGCAGCTTTTGTGATAGCGTATTAGAAAGTTTTTGTTTTTTTTATACATTTTTAATGCAACTCGTAAAAGTAAAATTTAATATGGGACATAGTTTTTACATATGAATTATTTACCCATAAATTGTTGTAAATGCTATAAATTAAGGCAAAAAAACTGTTTTTTTCAAATTGCTGTTATGTGATTCCTGGCCAAAATTGCTTTTTTATGTCAGATGCGTTATGGTATTAAATATGTAGTATAAATACCAACCGTAACGTAATGAGTTTAGCGTTTTTTAGGAAATAGATATTCCTATTCTTTTCAGTGTATTAAAATGCGAACCAAAACTTTTTTTACGTATTAAGAAATAACACATTATTGTTCCATACAGGGCCATATTTATTTTAAAATAGCGTTTCATTTATGGTAAAAAAGATTCGTATGTTTTTTTGTTTTTAATATGCAAACTACAATGTAATTAATATTCATGAGAAATAAATTTTAATTTTTAGAAATTCTTTTTGCGGATTATAAGCAAAAGTCACTATTTGTAGTTTTAATGTTAATATTTTAAACCATATTTAAATAAGATAAAAAAGCAAGCAACATTCTGAAAATTAAAAAGCAAATCATACTTAAATTACCAACTTTTGCATTTATTATAGTTTTTTCAAAAAATGTCTGTAAATATATAGAAGGAGTGCCTTTATTAATTTTATACAACATGCCTCGAGCCATTAAAAACCCTTTTGAATACCTTTTTTTTGTAAAATACTCAAATATTGCTCATTTTCTGAGACGTCAAATAGTTTCTTCTCATTTCTCAACCTGAAAACTACGAATGGACCACTGAGAAAAATTTGAGTAATTACTTAGTTTCTCATTCCAAGCATTGCTTTTTGTTGTAAAATGAATAAGAAAGAATACGAAACAATTTATAGTTTCGTAAAACAAATGACAATATCCGCTAGTATATTATAAGACCGCTAAAAGACTGCTTCGTGCAAAATACAGATTTTTTTAGAATCGCAGAGTATTTCTGGTGTTTTGGGAAACCAATAAAAGGGGAATGAAATGAAGCGAACTAAGTAAAATATTACTTTTGCTCATGATGACTCTACACCAGGTCATATGTACATGCATTTTACGTTAAAAAAACTCAAATAGAAAACATTTCTGGCCTAAAATGTCCGAGTCCATTAAAAATTATGTTTCAACTTGTGAAAAATGTCAATTTTCTGATCCCGTAAAAAATGGTTTGCAGGAATTACATCCTGTCCCAGTAGAAGTTGTTTTATAAAGAATAGTAATTTATTAGGTTGGTTGGTTCTCCTAAGATCACTAAAAATAGGTATGTATACATTTGTGTTTTGACTGAATATTGCACCAAGTGGGCCGAGGCTTTTCCCACCCCAAACAAAGGTGCTGTTTCGGTTGCTAACGTATTTTTTAATAATATTTTGTGTCTTTATGGAGGGGTTAAATTTTTGAAGAGTGACATAGGCAAACAATTCGATAATAAAGTCTTTAAAGAAATTGTATTTTGGTATAATATAAAACATGTAACGTCCAGCGTTTATCACCCACGAACCAATGGACTTCTATAACGCGTAAATCGAACGCTTTTCAAGGCTTTGAAAAAGTATGTTAATGAAAAACAGGATAATAAGGATGAGTTCATTTTTACTGTTTTTTTTCATATAACACTAAAAGGCAAAAGAGCAACAAAATTCCACCAATTAAGCGTATATATACTAAGAACTCAGATCTTATTATACTGATTGGCTTTTTAGACCGGGAATTTGGTGTGATTCCAAAATTAACAGCAATGATGAGAAAAAAAAAATAATAATTTCCGCTTTGAAAAATATGAAAAAAAGCAAAATATACAAAAAACCTATTATACAAAGCGAAGAATAATTGAATAAGTTTGTTTCGGGTGATGTTGTTTTACTTTTAAATAGCAGAAAAGTGCAAAGAAGAGGTATTAATTTGACATAAAATACAAGGAAACGTATACTATCGTACATATTTTCGGCCATAATGTTTTTAGATTAATGGAAAAAAATAGCCAGCTTCTTAGAAAATATAAAAATGGGTACAATTTAAATCTTTTTAGAAATAGAAAAATTGCAAAAAAACGCACAGCCTGAATCAAATATAATTAATTCGGCTGACAAAACAGAGAAAAGTAGTTTTGAGGGCGATTTTAAAAATTCACAAACCCTACTCGAAGGTGAAGTTTTGAAATTTACAGAATTTCTACAGAGGAAACAAGTAATAATCTTTTTATTAATAAGTGTTTAATGGAAAATGAAACATTTTTTAGTTTAGAAAAAGGTACGAAAATATGGTAACAGGCATAGAAATTAATAACAAAAGAGGTTTAAATTGCCAAAATGTAGCTGAAAAAGTATTAAAACGCAAACTACCTTATGTAGCTTTATAATAATTTAACCATTCGTGCGTTTTACAATTTATGATTATTATAAAATTTATAAGCGCTTGAAATGGCAGAAAACGTTCTCCAAAAAAAATATTTTAAAAATTATTGTACTTAATATAAATATATTCGATAGTATGAGCATATCCTGTACAATACCGCATACTAGAAAGACAAATGCATATACAAAAACCGGTTTACAGCTGTTGTTTTAACAAAAATTGGTTAATTACCTGACTTAATTACTAGAATATATATAAAAAAATATTTGTCGAAGACTGCTCTAGTTACTGGTCATGTGGATGTGCACAAATTTTACTATTGGTTCTTGGCTATCCAAAATGGCTAAAGGAAAAACAGTTAAATTTTATAAGAGGTCATTTTCATGCTAATTAAATGTAAAATACTCATTGGATGTTTTAAGATAGATATGAATCAAAAATTTTGTATTGTGATGTGAATATATTAGACCGAAACTTTTAGGGATAAATTTTAAGGGATTTCTAATTTTTTAGGGGATTTATTTATATTATATCAATTGGCTATAAATAATAGTCAAGCAGTGTTGTAAATGATAACATATGGCGCAACAAGCATTCTTCTTTCGATGCAGCTTTGTTACTAGTGCCAAATACCTACAATCTTTCAAGATAAGCAGACGCTCTTTTAAGCATTCACCGTGTCAGAACATATATTTTAGTTAGAATGAAACATTCTGGGCTGTTAACAAACTATTTGGATGTGAAATGTAAAAATTTGTCTTTTTATTGTTTTAATGACGAATTCAAATAATTATAATAAAATCTCTTAAGAATAAGAGATTTCTTAAATGTGCCAAAATGCGCAAAAAAAAATACATGAACTATTTTCAGTGTATGTTAAATGCAAACAAAGAAAAATTTTTTAAGAGATTCTCTTAAAAATCCCAGCCCTAATTAAAAGGCTTCATATATATATTATTTTTAAGGCCTTCTATCTAAAGTATATTTTATGTTTTACGAGCTCGTTTTCTGTATATTTTTTCATGTGTTTAATATTATTTGTTGGTTTTATTTCTTTTTGATTTTTTGCCTTTTTTGCACTTTTAATTTTAATAGTTTATGTCTATAATTTCCTTATGTTTTTAACATTGTTTCGTACATTATTATGTTTTTCGTTTTAAATATTTTATAATGAGTTTTATTTATTTTATTTTAATTATTTTCGATACAAAATGTCTCTACAAAACTGCTTTATATAGAACGCAAATTTAGCTATATGTTTTATACATGAAACGCAAATTTAGCTGTATGTTTTATACTTGAAAATGCTATAATTTATTTATAGTGGCAAATTTAAAAAGAGTGGCATATGGACCCAATTTTTTTTCTTTTCGAATTGTGTTTGGCCGTATGTGTTCATTTATCATGAGAATAGGATTTTCGAGTATTAGAGACACAATTTATTTATTTGTTCAAGTTATGACTTTTGCAAAGAATTTTTTTTCAAATATAGCGTTTATAAAACAATTAATTTAAATTATTATAACATACTCATTTTTCCTAAATAATTATTTTTTATAGTTACCTTTCCGATCAATAGAGTTTCTTGCGTGTTGGCATGCTTGATTCAACTTTGCTTAAAACTTTTTTTAATATTGTGATGTTATATCACTGATGTTTTTTTGCATTATATTTCTTTTTTTATTTGTAGAAATTATTTAACTTCAAAGACTGATTTTGCTATTGGCTTTGCGTATTTCTATTTTAATTTAGTTCAAAGTAATTACCAACTTTCAATTTCAAGTTTAATTTATTTAGTTATTGTTTGTTCTTGTTTTCATTTTTTGTATCTTTTCTTATCTTTTTGTTATCTTTTTTTCTCCTTTCTTTATTTTGATTGGTTTTGTGGCGTGCCCGCTTGCTTTGCCAAAATTCAAATTCGCCAAAAAACTAATTGGCCAAAATCAGAACATAAATTCAATTAATTTGATCAAAATACAAAAAATAATATATTCATAAAGAAATGTGTTAATTTATAATATCTATATGAATTAACAGAACACATCTATCGCGAAAAATAAAAATGAAATACAAAATAAAAAAGAAACAAACAAAACACACGAATAAAGATCCATAAAATAACCATTTTTTATTCAAAGGCTGACAAAGTCAAAATTTTAGTTTAAGGGCATGTACGAAAAAAAACACTATGGTATTTCAATAATCTTACTTTGGTATTTTTTTGCAGAAAAACACCATGGTATTTTTATAACCAATGGTCGAAGTTAGGTCAAAAAAAATGCCAAGGAGATAAAAACACTATAGGGTTTTTTTCGTACACGAAAATATACTAAAGCAAAAACTTTGGTAAAAAAAAAACGATGGCAATTTTTTATTTTTTATTTTTATGCTTTAAACCTCTTTATTAATTGTCTTTAGGTCCTTTTTTATTTTTTAAAAAAATGCTTAGAAGATTTTTCGTACATGCCCTAAAAAATGATTTTATATTATATTTCTAAAAATAAAAACGGAATAAAGATGATACTATTCGGATATCATTTTAGTTCTTCGGATATTTTTTTCTAAATATATATTATAAATAATTATTGTCAAAGAAAAAAGAACGTTTTAATATATAGTATAAAAAATGTAAACAGTTGATCACTAATATAACTACTATTATAAATGAATAAAGTGTTGTGTTACATTTTGAATATTACATAATACACGCTTTAAATAATATATATTTATTTGTAAAAATAGGTAGATACTGCCATTTTTGATCAATATAACTAAGTTCAGCTTCATCTTTTATGGAACCGCTTAATTTTTATTACATCAGGCTAAAGAATAAAGCATGATATTTTTAAGGACAAGTTACATTCATTCATGTTGGTAGCATTATATTATTAAGCAGTGCAAAGTTTTACCTTCAATAAATCGCAGAATTTGAAGCGATCTGCTATTTTTTCTAGCAATGCACGATAATAGCACTGCGTAAAGAATGTCAGTGCCCGAACAACTTTTGAATTCCATAAATTCGAGATATATGCATACATGTAAGCCATTGTTTGTAAATATTGCTTTAAATATGAAAACCAAATAAATTCTATTGTGAAAATAGTCTTGGGTTTGTTTAATTAAATGGCTTTAAACTGCATTGTGTATTTATTTTTGCGAAAATTGTTCGAATAATTTATGATTTTTATTCAACCTTAGTGATTTTTGTATTGATTTTGGCGAATTGCGTTTTTGGCGAATTTAGTTTTTGGCAATCAATGCGCCACCGTTTTGTGGATATGCTATATTCTTCCAAAGAAATGTAATTTTTAAACTTAAAATTGTAATTTGAAGATAACTAATTTATCCAAACACGTATAACACCAAAGAATAGACACCTTTTTTGTTTTCCGAAAAATTTTGTTTTGAACTTTAAAAACTCCAGAGACATTTTCAAAACATAAGGAGAAGAGTTTGAGCATACGTTCCATACCCCTCCACCCCTCCCCCCCCCCGCTGAGTACGCCATCAATCCAAAGAGTGCTGTTTTTAGATTTAAACACTAAATCAACAAATTTTCATGGTTTTCGGGCTCTATTTTTTTAAATGTAATAAAAAAAACCCTCATTTCATAAATTTATTACCAGCCATCATTGTATCCAACGACTTTAAAAAAAAAGAAAAAAAAGACTTAAAGATCGCACACTTGTTTTTTATGTTTAAAAAGTACCATTAGAATATATTTTACAACTTGTTGTTCAATTATTAAATGTTTCTTTTGTAATTCAAGATATGTTTTTTTTTATTTTAACACAAGGAAACACCGCAGCATTTTCTTTATTTTTCAGGAATATTTAATTCCTAGAGTTTTCTCTGTGGAAATGTATATAAATAAAAATAAGAATAATCTTTAATAAAAAACATATATAAATTAAGCATATATAATACTTTCAAAAGATGTTGCAATATTTTTTGTTCAATTTATTTTACATTTTAGTACAAATTAAACTCTTTTAGATATTATTCTGAATTGTTACAACAAAAAAAATGTAAAATGCTTCAAAATAGTACAATGTTTAATTATTTTAGTGCCCCAATGAAAATGCTTTGATAGCTCGTAGTAACAGAATAATAAATAAGGACTCCATAGTGTATAACACGGGGAATATTGGCATTATTAAATCCATATTAGCAAAAATAACAAAACCGACAAATGAGCAAAATTAAATTTATAAAAATGGATATTTTTATATTTTTGCTATTATTCTTTGGTAATTTTTTTTAAAAAAAAATGTTTTTTTATGTGCAAGTATACGTAAAAGTATATGATATATATTTGAATAGCGTTTAAAACTACGCAGCTTACGCATTAAATTTTTTTGCAAAAAAATCAAAGCTATATTTATACATACTTTATGTGTACTGCTTAGTTAAAAACCCCTTGAACCTAGTAATTAGTGATAATCTCATGATGGTGAGTTAAAGTCTGTACTACCGTATAACCCATGTTTTTACCCAGGGTGGCAGACCCCTTTTTCGTTGTGCTTCAAACAAACACAACTGACTAAGGATCAGGGCATGCCAAAAAATATGTAAATTCCCATATATGGCCATTAAGGGCAGTATTGCTTTTCAAAAACAAATTTCAGGGGGGGCTCAAAAAAAATATTTTGTTTTGTGCATTTTTTTTTACTTAAAATTCAAAATTAATACATTCATTTTTTTTCCAGGGGGGGGGCTTAGCCCCCCCTCCCCCTGAAAGCACCACTGATTAAGGGGGAAAATTTTTACCATAATTTTCTATTATCAACAAAAATAACAATTATTTAGAAAATATATATTTTTACATCATGTTACTGCTTTGCTATACACCTTATCCACTCAAGTTTACCCCGCCCTTTAGTGGAATTGTCTTTAGTTGTCCTAGAAAGCTTAGATATAAAGCTTCTTGATGCAAGATACACATATGTATTTTAATTTAATTTTGTATTATAAGGTGTAAATGATTACTAGAACGAGGGGTCTAAAAATCATCAAGATAGAGATGCTCTCATTGGATATTTCTTTAACTGAAAAAACATTTTTTAAATCAATAAACATTAGCAGAAATGCCTAAATATGTTTATATAAATAGATTTTTTGTTATACTGCTTTGGTCTATTTCATAAATCATTTGCAACAAACCTATGATTGGTTTAGTTTTTTTTTTTTTTTATGTATAAATGATTAACGTACACTTTATTGTTAGTTTTTAGATTATTTCGACCAATAAATTAGATCAAATACATACAAAACATACGTAAATTTATTATATTTAAACTGTATTTTTTGTACATCTGCTAAAAATTTCTTTTGTTTTATTTATGACACTTTATTATTATATAAACTCAATACGGTTTTTTCATTAAGAGCTGCACAATTAAAGAATTTATAAATAATAAAATTACATATACAAATAGCCGCGAACATATAAAAGGCGGGTAAAATATACCCTGTTCTAAAAAATTATCTAAAGAGAATTTTATATCAAATGACGCAAAAGAAAACATTTTAAAGTCATTTTGTGCAAATGTTATAGCAGAGAGCCGAAATAATACAGTAAATGTAAAATTTATTTTTATTTTATTTTCATTATTATGTTTATTTTCGACTTTTGTGTATAAAATATATGGACCCCATAATGGCCATTATGGGGGAAAGAAAAAAACGCGGTTCCATAATATGACCATACCATAATAGCAATACCTGCTAAGGATAGTCGAAACTTTGCTTATTTTTCAACTATTAGAAAAATAAATAAAACTAGAATATTTGTCGAAGGGCCATTTTAAGGCCGAATCGAAGCGCTAACAAAGAATATAAAATTTTATGCAAATTTTCGAAAAATAATTACGTAAGATAGAACGTCAATTACAGCTGATGCTAAAAATAATATATATTTATATAGACACGATTTAATAATTATCTCCAAAAAAAGGAATTTATTCTTTCATAATTTGGGTAAAGCAAACGTAATTAATTTTCTGAAATGCCGTATTAATGTGAAAAATGCACCTTTACTTATAAAATATTTTAAGTATGCAGTTTTGATTTATTAAATACTAATAACTAGGAGGGACCAAGAATGTAGTGAAATACTGCAAAAAACTGGATTTTTTTAATTTTTCCTGCAAAAAACTGCATTTTTTAGTTTTTTATTTTTTGATGACAGAAAACATAATATTGAAAGCTTAAAAAGCGATTATTTGCAAATATAAATGTGCATATGCATTTACAGTAGATACCTGCACGGTCCGTTCATCACTTTCCGAGAAAAAATTTTTTTTGATTACTTATATCACGTAAATATAGGTAAAAGACAAATATTCTATTTTTGATTATACTGCCTTTTTATATTATTACAAGTAAAAATTTTTCACATTCAAATTAAAATAACGTCCTATTATTAAATGTGATGTCAAAATGCGTCATTCATATGCAAATCATATTTCGGAAACTAATTTGTAGTATATTTATATGCTTAACACTTTAATCCGCTTTCTTTTTATTTCAATTACCAACTTCGTACAAATAGTTCATTATATTTGTTGTAAACGATAAAAAAAACACTGCATGGGTAAATATAACATGTTTTTGATTATTAGTATAAAATTGCACTGTTGGGTAAGTTTTATCACAAGCATTACCTTTGCTTATTGTAAACAACTCTAAGTTTATAATGTTCATTTAAAAATTAATTAAAAGTTTTTTTTAAAAAATAAATGAAATTTAGGTATAATTTATGCGTCCGGTCCGGTTATTAAACCTTTCGGTCCGGGCCGGTTATTAAACCTGTCGGTCCGGGCCGGTTATGCGATTAAAAAATGCAGTCCGGTTCGGTCCTGGCGGTCAATAACCGGACCGTGCAAGTCTCTTATCCATACAAATCCAGGCTTTTTATTTATAAGTTAATAAAACATATCAATCATTGTAATATTTTGAAGTTTTTCCCATATACTATAGAAGCAATTTAACTGGCTCCAAAATGGGCGAATTGTTGCTTGTCAAAAATGTAATTGTTTCATCAAAAAAAAGACCAGAAATGAATGAAAGAAATGTGTCAATAATCGGGTCGCGTCAGAGTTGCCAGAAAAAAATGGGGATTAGTCACCATTTTTGACGTATAAAATCACCAGTAGTAACCAATAAATATTTATGGCCTAAAATCGTTCATCTAAAATCGTAAATGATACTATATCATGCAAAAAACGGGAGATAATTATGCGGGCCAAAAAGGGGCCAAAATCCAAAAAAATGGCCAAAAAAATAAAAGCAAAAAGACAAACTATAAACAAAAATTTTTGCAAACCGGGAGTTTTAACGTCTAACTTCATCAAAAAAAGAAAATTGGACTACTTTATAGGGAAATAAGCAACTAATTTTAAAATAATAGGAAATAAAATCAATATGACATTTTAAATGATAATGTAATAAAAAAAGAGTTTAAAATTATTGTGGTATACTTTACTATGCAAAAAAAAGTCTTTTTTACAGCATTTTTGGGTTTGGTTTATAGAGTATGGGTTAGGTATAGGGTAATTTATTTTGATAATTTATCTGCTGTAAAACACCAAGGTCAATGTTAATATAATTATAATTTAAAACCTAAAAATAAAAAAAATCTTTGCAAAAATTTGAGAGAGGGGTTCACAAAGCAGTTTATGCAAACTTATACTAGTTTTTTTTTCTTTTTGCTTTTTTTTTTTTGGCCATTTTTTTGGTTTTTGGCCCCTTTTTGGCCCGAAAACTCGGCCGCCCAAAAAACAGTAAATAAAAAAATAGGTAAGATAATATAGTATATTTTATGATATTTCATATTTTACTGGGTATATCAACTCATTATTCACAGTCTAAAGGAGCTTCTTCTGCCAGCAAATTAAATTCATCTGTAGCATCATCATTATGCTCCGTGTTACCTTCATAGATGTTACCATCGAACAAATCTAGCATTTCTTATTTTACTTTACAGTCCTTCAGCATATTCCTTTAGAACTTAAGTAACTTTTTACTCTAATTATTGCTTCAAGAGTACTATGACTTAGCCGCGATCGTAGCTTGCTTTTAACAAATAGTAAATTTGAAAATATTCTTTCCACAGAGGAGTTTGAAAATGGCAAACAGAAACATGAAAACACGTATGAAGCCAAATCTTTAAATATAAATTCATTATTATGGCTGTAGTTTTTAACAAAAGACCAAAACTTATTACTATCTCGCAGAAATGATTCTTCAAACCCAGCAAAGGGTTCCCATTGTATCAAATCGATCATACTATGTTGTTCTTCCAATTTAATGATATTTCCGATCATTAAATGTTGCAAAGGAAGCATGCCAAATCTTACCTTTTTATTCGAATCTGTCACAATTTTGGGGGAGAGAAAACTTAGTCCGTTGTATATATTAAAACTTTCCGGTAATCTTTTTTCGATTTCTTCAAGTATTCTGTTTATAAATGAATAACAGACGGATTTTATACTACTAATGTGTCGTCTTGTCTCACCATTGGGATTTTCCTGTAACATTCTCGTACACTCCACATTAAAATCTAATCCAAAATCACATTCTTCGACTGGCTTATAAGAGTTGTCTATGCTAACAATTCG
>JAQFYM010005941.1:0-12427 GCA_034694785.1 Agrenia bidenticulata
TTTTATTTTGTTTAAAAGAGCGGTTTAAAAGTCTTATATTTACTAAGATTTTTTAATGTTATAAGCTGCACTTTTTTTCAGCTGTTGAAAAAGCTAATAGTCGCTAGTTACTCACGCAACTCATGCATAAAAAAAGTTATAAAAAAGTGTATTCTGTACGGTGATGAAAACGTTCATGTTAACTTTTATTACAAACAAAAAATTATATTGCCAATGCTTTGCAAAGAACATGCTGACAAAAAGCAAAACACTCGACGCCTTTAGTACCATTTTACAATTGTAAATAAAAATAAAAGTAGCAATTGTATTTATGTGTGAAATAAAAAATGAAATCACCTATTTGACACAGCAGAAGCATAAGAAAACATTATTTGTACGCAAAAAAAACAAGCTATAAATAAATGTAAAGCTGACACATAACTGATAATCTAAAGAATCGCACAGTAAATGTTTTTGTTTTGTTACGAAACACAAATAGGAAACATAAAAACAAAACATGTCTAACTATATACGACTGCAAAAAAGCATAGAAATCTTAAAATTTACGTAAAAAAGGCATCATTGTAGTTCTTAACGTAAAACATAAAATTACAAACATATTTGAATAGATACGCTGCAAAGATTTCGTACTAATATGGGGTTTCTTTAGCGCATACAAATGCAGAAAAACAATCAATAAGCATCAAATAAATATTGGTCTAAAAAAACGTCGTATATATGACTTACGAGACTAGACACATACCATTGCTTTTTCATGTCGTTTATTTATGCGTAAAAGATAAATTATGTTTGTGATTTACAAGTATAGACAGGTTTGCTTGCAATTGAAACCTGAAAATGAATAATTACAAAAAACAGGTAATTCTATACGGCAAAAACTCTTAACTTAACATAAAAAATATTTACAGACTGTTTTAAACGGCTTCGAACATATAAACCTTGTCAGTTAAGCAGATTTTGCTGACTAAGGGCCGTTCGTTTATTTAAAAAAAAAATTAAAGGCTGCATGAAAACTTGTAAACTTGCAAATTTTTTTGTTTATAGTGCATATCTAATAGATTGTTGATTTATTGGCTTACAGAACGTATATGCAAATAAAAGTCAACAAGAATTTATACATAACAGAATAAATAGAATCATATTAACTAATACACGTTCATTTTGTACGAATTATAACATAAATTTGATATTTAAGATACATTGACCGTTTTATTTGTTTGTTACCCATTCGAAAAAAAACATAACGCAAAAAAAAGCAATAAAAAAATACTAGCAATGGTAGAATAAAATCCTTTTTTAGTTTATATATGTTTTTTAATCAAACGCAGTCGTCAATCTTAATACAAATAAACTTTTTTTTACAACTGTTGGATGACGTCCTTGATGACTTTGTTTTCTTAGAAGCAACCATAAACTAGATTGATAATATCCTAGATTTAAAATCTCGTGTTTATAAGTCTTTACAAATCAAAATTGATAGATTATGTTTAAATCTATCCCAATCTTAAACATATGAATAATCCGTGTTTAAGATGTCCATTTTGACATTTGATACGCGCAAATTAGAAGTACGCGAAAATCTCTGCAAATCCGTGCCCAACGCTCGTTTTAGCCTTTTATACGCTTTTGTACTAGAGGATTTTACTGGCGGCGCAAAATATGCTATCAATCTTTGTCTGTCGCTTTTGCGCCAGACACAACAACAACATTAATTTATGCTGACAAAATATAAGAACAATTCATATCTTAATATGAAAAAAAATATTGCAGAGTAAAAAGGAAAAAAAAAACACACAAAAGAAAATCGCCAGAAGTAAAAAAATAGAATTTTGTAATAATAATCCAAGCTGATAAACTTAATATATTACATATAAACAATACTTGTTTAGTTACGGCATACGACGATAACGACTGTTTATGTAAGAATTAAGCAAATAAGCAAAAAAATATAGTTTTAGTAATGCATTAAAAAGGAAAAGTATAACGTTTAACCACAATACGGAGACTATCATAGAAGTGCATGTACATCATATTGCATTTTATAAATAATTTAAAATGATGTAACTGCATATTAAAAGCAAATAAGGAAGTCTAAAGAAGGTTTGAATTTTTGTTCGTAATATTAATCATATTCGAAACCGTGTCGTAACTACAATTAAGCACAACTATGTTGTGTGCCGTACGTTGCAGTATTACATTTTATGTCTTTTTAACTTTTTTTTTGTTAAAAAGCCATTTTACATTTTTCTGTCAGAATCGGTTTCGATATCCTTAGTTTAAAATTTGACAAAGTGTTTAATACAGTCGATCTTAGCAAATAGTGTATGCGTGGCATGTTTATCTATAACACTTGTTCATTTATGCAACGTTAAAAAGTTTTCGTCAGGGTTTTTTTTTGTCGTTTTTCTTAAAAAAAATTGTTTCTTGCGCAAAAACGCTGTCGTCATTATTACATTAGACGTATTTTATTTGTTTATAAGTTTTTTTTTTTTTTTTGACAAATAAACAAAAATTATCCTAATCTCTTTGTTCCATTATAAATTTGTTCTTGCTACAATGTTTATAAATAATTTTTACTTGTTGTAAATAACTATTAAAGTCTACGATGTTTTAACGAAAATCATAAAACTAAAATTGTACTATCTTGGTATAATTTCTAAATGTTTTTCGTATCTTATCTAAATCTGACGGTTTCGCACAATTACTATTACAATCTATATTTGTATAAAGCCATGCTATTGATTGTGTTATATCTGTCAAAACACGATTTTAAAATAGCTTATAATGATATAAAATTACAAGTTCACTAAAGAATAAATTACAAGATTACTTACTAATACACAGGTCAAATTGTAGCTTTAAACTGTATTTGGTTCATGCAACACATCGGTGTATTGCTCAATTTTTCCAATTCTGGTTTTTTATCTGCTTTTTGTAAATTTTATATTACTGTTGGCACTAATATGTAGACAGTAGTTTTTTTAGTATTTACAAGAGATATCATGTCTTTTCAGTATATATTTTACATACCTTTTACTCTATACCATAGTAACTGGGCTTCATTAGGTATATAAGTTGTTAGTTAAGTGTAATAGCAGATATGAAACTAAGAAGTTTTTTAAGAACAGTTTTTTGTTTTTCAACAGTAACAATTGCATGCAAAAAAGGGCAATATAGGTTTTTAAGCCATAAATAAGAGTCATGAGATATACAAATTTCAATTAATGAAAATATGATACAAAATTTGTACAAAACTTTTTTTTTTTGTAGTTATTAAAAGTAAATTTACATTTTTTGACACTTTGGTATGACAGATAAAAATTACAAAAATTTTTTGTGTATTTAAATTACAATTTTGCATATATTGCTACGTAGTTTTTACTAACAAAAAAAGTTGTCTATTATATTTAAACGGCGTATACAAAAACCTACAGTTTTTTCTAACATTTTCTTAAGTATATTTTTTAATTTGTGTTCGGACACGAATAATTTTTATAAAATTAAAAAAAAAACATAGCCGCTATATTTTCCTTATTAAACCTTTTTTTTTCTATAGCTTCTTCTTTTTGACAAGAAGTTATTTTATCTCTTTTCATGTGTCTTTTACATGTGTCAACAAAGCTTCATATAGCCAAAAAAATATGTTAAACAGTAAAGCATACATGAAACCGTACTAACATGGTTTTATAACAAAACAACAGCCAAAGTTTTTGTTTCCGAGCAAATATGGGCTTCTTTAAAATTTAAAAAAAAGATAAATTTGTAGAATGTGAACTTTTTTTTTGCGTATTTTGTCAACTGATGTATGGGTCTGTAACGAAATTACACAACCAAAACGTCTGCGAATTTTATTTATACTTTAAAATACGAAACCTATTTTGAAAAGCATACCACGTTAAAGTGCAATCTGTATAAATCAAAAAACAATACTAATGCATGCGTTACCAAATACTTTTTTTTTAAAAGTTGTTTTCTTTATGCGGTTATTTTTTTTCATATGAAAAAACCTAAAAAAGGACGAAAAAAACATTGCTTTGCATATACTTTTGTAAATACCAATAATTAATATATATAATTTAGCCTGCTAAATATTCAATTTGAGTTTAATTGCAATTTAAGTGTTTTACTTGTTTTTTTTCTGCAGTGAAACCTGCCTTGGTTGTAAACCTGATATTGTAACCAGTAGAGGTATACAATAAAACAAGTTTTTTTTATGGTAAATTCTTGTAAAAAATCGGGTCTTCGATACCAACAGCCGTTTGTAGAAAACCAAAAATAATCGGGGAACAAAAAAAGTTTTATTACAAGTGTATAAAGCATGGCGTACCCAGAGGAGAAAGGGCAAACAAGAATAAATATGTTAAGACGACGAAAAAACATATTTTTTTTTTTGAAAAAAATCTAAGAAAATCAAAAAAACACAAGATTCTTGAATTTTTTTTTTTGGATATTTTGACACTCAAAAAAAACCTCTCTTGAATTCAGGCGCATTTTTCTAATCAGGGGCCGCCCCACCCCTGGGTACGCCACTGGTATAAAGTAGTAGAAAAATATTGAGAAAAGACGAATAGCGAAAAGCATAAATCAAGCCACTTTGCGGACAAAGGTTTACACATTGATTTGTGTAATATCAAAATTTTAAGGCTGTTTGGTTAAGAAATCAGGAAACACTACAAACAAAAATAACAAATTATTAACATGGTCAATTTTGTTTTTAAGAAAAAGCCATTGAGTACCACTGGCTTAAACTAGAAGGTTTTTGATAAAAAAAACGTAAACCAAAATATTATAGAAAAAAACAGAATTAATGCAAAAAATACGAAGTTCTTTTAAATTTAACCCGCATCTGACAGAATGTATAAGCGTTTTTACGCTAGTAAATTAAGCAGAACAAAAAAGAATAAAAAATTCATACGAAGTTTGAATAAGTAATACTAAAATACACGACAGAATAGTGTTGTTTTATCCTATTCTAGCAAGTTTTAAGAGGACCCAAATGCATATGGAAAAACAAAAAGTAACAAATTTAAAATTTATATCTGTTACTTTAATTTTATACTTATTTTTTTTTTTTACTATGCCATGCAAATGTTTTTACATGTATACAAAATACAAACATTCCCCTGTAATCGTTTATTTTATCACTGTTGTTTCTCAGCTATAAAATATATTTTTTTACTTTTGACAAGTAAGATATATAAAATTTTCTATATATATACATGAGCCGTGGTTCTTAATGGTTCTAGGTTCAACAAGATATACATTTTTCATAGCGCTACAGAAGCATCATGCGTGCGTACAATGCGTATTACTAACCAAAAAATATTAAATCGTACAAAAACAATATTCATTTCTATTTTATATATCTAGGGTGTGACTTAGACTTTTTACTCGGTTACGCCAATTTAGGTTTAATTTTAAACTATACAAACACAACAAAAAAAACCAAAGCATTGTATCGAACATCTGTTTTGTAAACATCACAAGCTTTTTTTATCTGTATCTTTGCCTCTTACAACAAATATCCTTAAATATAGGATATGCATAAAAAAAGAAAAATCTTCATAAAATATGACAGAACAAGTATCCTTTTTTTTTTATCGTAGACGATAGAAATACATGTTTTTTACGTGTAAATTAGCAATGATTTATTATTCCATAAAAAATTGTACATATTTACTACAAACATCATTGCAAGAGGTATAAATTATTGAAGTAGCACTATTTAAAGGAATATAATGGCTTGTTTATATCTAATTGCATTTTAATATAGCAAACTGTACAAAAACATAGTCTAGAAATTTTTTACAACATAAATTCTAAAAATGATTGCGTAAAAAATACACTATACGGTCCAATCTCTTGTAAGCTATAATTAAAAAAGGTTTGTCTTTGCATACAAGCAGAACTCTTACTTTGTTTTACCGATAATATATATCTGTTATTGTCTGAAGCATCGCACTTAGACCTGTTTTTGAGCAAAAAAAAAAACCATCAATATTTTTATATGCGTGAAAACGTTGTAAAAGTCCATATGTTTGTCTTGTACATAAAATAATAAAAAGAACATTATACCCTGATGTAAAATTCAATACGTTTACAGGTTTATTATGCACTTAAAATTGTAGAATGCTATATATCAATACTCGATGTGTTTTTTTTTTTTTTGTTTGCGAGTACAAAAAAGATCGATATGTTATATACCTATACTTTTAATCTAACGCTAAAATCCCAACAAAAAAATCGGGATTCTTTTTTTATATCAGGCATTTTCAAGCTGCGTCCTGTTAGCATTTTCGATTTTTGTGATACCTTTGAGGATTACAAAATGGTATTATCTCACAAAAGGAGTAGACACAGATTCGTTATAGAAGACAATAAATACACACTTTTGCGAGGTCGAATTTTTGACGAGATCAACATGGGATATTTATAAATGATCAAAACATAGATAAATGTATTTTCATATAAGATTCCGAATGTATGTCTAATGATTTTTTAATCATTAGAAAAAAAGTGCAGTAAAAAAAAACAAAGTTTAAAGTAATGCCATAGATTTTTTAGTTTTTTATATGTTCTAACGATTTTTATCATTCACTATGAATTCAATTGTACATCCTTTTAATCAACTTTGATGTAACCGGACATACTAGAAAATAGTGAATATTCCCTTGCCCTAAATATTTGTACATTCACCAGATAATTGTTCTTGTTTTGTTATACATTACGGGGCTTATCTAAATAAATTATCACAAACTTTGTGAAAATCTAAAGAAACCGACCAAAATTAATTTTTGCCTGATAAACCCTGCTTTATATTATTGCACTAAAATTTTCTTTTTCGCATATTTTTTTTTGTTAGCGTTTTCTACAAAGTTGAACTATTATATACTTAAAAATACGTATCAGTATATAAACGGTCTTCATCGGACTATACCTTTAAACACAATTAAGTAATTTTTAAACCGGACAGGAATAGACCACAATCAAAGAACTGACCAGAAGACCAAACCAAAAGTTCGCGAGCATATGACTACGTAAAAAAACTAATCAAATCTGATAAATGGCGTTATGTCAGTGGGTAAGGCAAGAAATTTGTGTAAGGTGGATAGTCATCATTGTTTTAAGTGACCTTTAAAAGTACAATTTTACAAATAAAAGGATAATCATGTTTTTTGTATACACGAGCTTTTATTTTTGCAATAAAAATGTCTTTTAAATATAATAGTCATCAATTCATTTTAACATTCTACGTAAAAATTTTTTTAAAGGAAGTTTTGTCTCTCCACCAACTTTTGGATCTACTAACGCCTGCGGTATAAAAAATTCTTTTGATAGAGACAACTGTTTTTTATATGAGACTACTACTCTGAATAGTCAAAGCTGTCATGCTTATACTTTTTTTACAAAAAAGAAGTAGGTTTAATATATTTTTTAACCACTAGTAATAGGAATATTCTTTCGTAATGGTGTATCGTGAAAATACTAGCACAAGCACAAAAGGGATGATAAGAGATTGTCGGCAACTAAGTGAAAAATTTGCTTTTATGCCTTTTTATGTGCTTCTTAAAAAAATAAAGGTATTTATACGATTTAGTTGAACACAAAAATAAAACCAGTCGATGAAAAACAAAACTAGAACAATATACTCGTTTTTGTGTTTAACACAGTAGTTTGCAGCAAAAAAGCGCCGTGTCGTTTAAACTTCAAATATCTTAGTTGTATGTAAAAAAAAAAATAATATTTTTTGAGCTTTTTGTATACATTTTTAAATTACTTGTACGATAAAAAATCAACAACAGTATAGATAGTTTTTCTATAAAAAATATGTAATAAGACTTTTATGTAACATTAAATATCATTTGTTTTACATCCTTTTACATGACGTAACCTTTACATATTTTTAAAAGCAAAACTAAATTCAAAAAAGCCGCGCTGTAAGATATACACAAATGCATTTTTAATAGCAGCTGTAGATTTGGCTACAATAACACGCATAATTTTCCACGTGTTAGGCACATATTTTTTATCGTTGCAAATTATAAAAAAACCGAACCGGTCCATTGTAGTTTTTGTCGGTCTTTTTCAGTCTATTGCACTCCTTACCTATATACTACAATTCAGTTGGTATTTTTGCTTTAAAAGAAAATTTTTTTGCTGACATAAAAGAGATTTTTTTTTAGCTTAATAAATGAAATATTTAAATTTACATAATCATATTTTTGTCTGTATAAATTATAGATTAATTGTTTTTTTGAAACTGGGACGTTCAAAAAAGTATAAAAGCTCATGATACACAAAAAACAAAGCTAATAGATAAAAATATAATATTGCTACCTTTTTTAAACATTTAAAAACAGTATTTTTTTAGTAAGTCAGTTGTTAGTAATATGAGGTCTTTTTGTTGCATATGCACAGTTGTAACGTAATAAAACCAAAAAAAATATTTTGCTTTATATATTATAGATCAAAACGAAAAAAATTAAAAAATATATTACTAACTATTTTGTTGTCGTACAGGCTGTTTTATTTTATCAACAGAGTAAAAAACTCTTTTGATATGTTCAAAACTGTGTAATTGAACGAAAACATACCGATCGTAATTATGTTCAGAACTTAGTCCTAATCCTATAAACTCAAAACTGTTTTTTTGTTAACATAAAAATGTTAAATGCGTACATTTTCTGTGTTTTGCAATTTCTTTTGCAAGCGTAAAAACTAATAATTTGTTTTTTACGCGTTTTTTTGCTACCTTATTTATTTTATGTTGAAGCAAATATGATAATTTTGTTAAACAAAAAATGACTTACACATATAATTTACTATATATCATATTGTTGCTAAAATTCCTGTAGATTACAAAAGTCTTGCATTGCATATAATTTTTCTTTATCTTTTTTTAGGAATAGTCTATAAGTTTAACAAGTAAAAAAAATGTTTTAAAATATTTGTATATAATACAGCATTTCTTTTAGTACAATGCCATACGCAAACCTCAAATCCGATATAAAAACCATTTTATAATATTCTTTGTTCTTAAGTCAGTCCAGCTTATATAAAGCATACCTGTACTACCGATGTCGTTATAAGCTCAAAAAAAAAGATAATACTATACATTTATAATAATATAGCTGAAACCTATAATATTATGTATTCGTGCTTAATAGAAATGGATTACATCTGCCCATCTATGGCGTGGTACATCTTTATTTTTTGCGTTGTAAAAAGCGTATATATTAGCAGGTTTAGTACAAAAAAATAAATTAGACAAAATATATTTACTATTAGGGTTTTTACGCAATTAATGCAAAGAAAGTTTGTTTGGTTTTACATCAAATCTGGCGTATTAAAAAGACAAATAAAAAATTACGTGAAATTACTTTTGAGCACATATACCATTGTCTAAAATTTTCCTATAGAAAGTTACAATATCCATGGCAACAATCGTTAAAATACAAGTTTGGGATATTGGTAGATGCATGTTTTGTACTTTTTTGGTGTACAATTACACAGGTTTGGCATTTTGGTTATTTTGTTATATGAATAAAACCACACAATTATTTTAAGAACCAATTTACGATGTGATGTTTTTGTACCTCTATCAAAGACAGCCTAACAAGGTTCAAAGACAAAAAAATATAATTTTTTACGATTGACATATGTCGAATATTTTGCAAAAACATACGCTTGGCGACTAATAAAATATGTACGCGAGAGAAGTTGTTTACAAAAATACAATGTAAACTTTTTTTTAAAATGTTCTTTGTGCATTTTTTATAAAATAAAAAGGTCGGAATAATTTGCATTTATAAAAAATGGCTTTTTTTTAAGGCAAAACGTGATAAAAAATCATTTTATACAAACGAAGACTAGTCACACCATTTGTAAGTTTTTTATTGTATTATTATTGGCAATGGTGTTAGACTTATAGCAAATAGAACACCACAAATAAACTACAGTTTATTGTAAGCATTATTTTTAAAAACTAAAGGTCTTTTAATATTAGTAAAAATGCTGTCCCGTGTGGCCTTTCAACGACAACTTGCTACACATGCAGTAATTAGGCTATAAAATGTAAAATTACAATGTAATCACATGTTCGTTCAAAATAATTACAATTTTACTTGCCTTGCTACCTTCACTACAAAAATAAAAATCTGGTGGTATAGAATCAGACAAATTAGGTATTGAAATATTACTTTAAAAGGCAGTGTACTGTGAGGATAGAAAAAAAAACATAAAAACAAAAGTTATTGTTTTGTTTTAAATTATTATATCGTTTTTAACTGCAAAATAAAGACAAAGAAAGTAGTAATAGTAATATCATTTTTTAGTAACATTTCTACATATATTTTGACATGAATGTATTAAAAAAAATATTTTAACTGATGAATCAAAAACAGATTTTAATACAAGAATTAACTAAAAAGCGTATGCAATATTGATTTTTCCTTTTAAAAAAATGCAGTACATTCTTAATGTGCATTTTAGTGGCTTTCATAGTCTTTAAACGTCTTATTCACCCTCTGTTTGCCATTTTCTTTCATATCACTATTGGTAAATTCCACGTACATAGTAATACATATATATATGTCTACAAAAATACAAGCAAAAACTAAAATAAAACATTACTGTAACAGAAAAAGTTTATACTGTATAAATAAAGTACCAGTAAAAAGATCTGCGCTACATTTATACTATGTTCAAAGTATAAGTGCTACTTAACAGCCGTTTTGCTTTTCGTTTATGCTGCAACAAGTTTGAACTAACATAAAATAGTTGTAACCGGTGCATTAATATGTAAACCGCATTTTAGTGTACTAAAAGTACGTATGCAAGTACAAAAAAAACATTATGGCTACTTGAAAGATAAAAAACAGCTATTAATCGATTTTGTAAAAATAGATTTTGCACTTAGAATTGTTTAAAAAAATCGGAGACCGTTACTTAACGCAAAACGTACAAACTAAAGTACCTAATACAATTTTATTTTTTTATATGTTCAATGTAACAAAATTTATGAGTAAATGTTTATTTTTTAAATACGTATTTTTGACGTATATTTATTTCTGAAACACATTCATGTAATGCAGATAACTACAACAACATGAATACAATAATGTTCGCTCATTTTTATAAAAAGTTTTTTGCATGCATATATATTTAAGTACAAAAAACCATGTTTCTAATGGATTTACATGCCTTTTTGCTGTTCTTGACTTTTTTTTAATAAAATTTAATATTTTATTATTCTAGTAAATACAGTGCACCCCGGTTAGTCGGCTTATTTGCAAACAAAAAATACGCTCATTTTGCACATTCGTGCCAATAAAGCGGTGTTGTGTCATTAAGCCGGTGGTTATATGCCATGTTAATATTGACAGATAAAGTTGCCTTAAAAAGAAAATTAAAGCTAGTATTTTATTTTTGGGTAGATAGATAAGCTACTAAAAACACGTTCTGTTTGTTGTAAGCTCTAGAATTAGACGAAAAACCGCATAAATTAGCTTTTTACTAAAACAAAAACAGGCTGAATTTGCCTTATATCTATGCTCGATGCCCTGTTGTAATATTTAAAACATAATAATTGTTTTACGATTTTATTTGCGCTAAAGGATTTTCTTCTTTGTGTTGCGCTTATAAACCAATAAAAAGAATTTAGATACACCAACACTGTCAAACTTTTTTACAGCAAAAAAAGAAAGCATTTTTTTTCCGTATTAATACAACGCATATCTTAGAAAAATAAATTGTGATATGAGAGTTTTATTTAGAACGCCACAAATAACTAGTTATATCTCTTTTCATAACAAAGACTTAAATATACCATTTGCAACATGCAGCTTTTAAAGCAACTATAATCCGTTTAGCATATGCATTGTTACTACAAAACACGCAAATCGTTATAGTTTTTACAATGTTTTTTTTGTGTGTTTAAATATTTTCACAAACATTCTATGGTCAAAATCAATATTAATAATTATTAAAAATACCTGCAATTTTTGTTTGTTCATAATAGTCTATTTAAACATGGTATCGTTTTTCAGATAAAAATGTTACTTCAAATATTTATATCCTAGCATCTTTGTTGCTTATAAGATAACGAAATTTTTGCGTATGTAATTTCCTCACAATAGAGTATTTTGCTAGGAAAATTTGCAATAAAGCAAACCAACGGATTTTTTTAATACAGTTTAGAACACGGGTGTGAATATGTATAAATAAAAAAACTTGCAAAAAAAAATTACGAACCAATTTTTTGGTCTGAAAAAATATAAATGTTGCTAAAAAAAAACTACGAAAAATAAAAAATTGTAAAATTATGAATTTAACTGTACCATAAAAATAAGTAATTATCTTACAATTGCTTTAAAACACATTTTAATATTTCAATACAAATTTCAAACGTAGTTGTGTCTTAAATAAC
>JAQFYM010005942.1:0-12427 GCA_034694785.1 Agrenia bidenticulata
AAATATGTATTTTTAAATACCCTAGGGTAGTTTAAAAACCCTAGGGATATCTTAAATTAGTATTTAAAATACCCTAGAGTTCCAAGACCCTAGAGCATAAATTTTTACATCAGATTTCTCAGGGGTAATTTTTACCCTATGATTTTTTTATTAATTATATACCACCTGTAAATATGGAACAAGAAACAATCTAGCGAAACAACGGAATTTAGAAGCATTTTTTTAAAAAATAGGTAAAAAAAATTTACAGATAAACTGAAACGAAAATTAATAAAACTACGCCAAATACACGAGTAAAAATTACAGATAAAAAATGTAAAAAGAACAGCCATAAAAGGACTGATTTCTCAGAAAAAGAGGCCCCTAAGAGTAAAATAATTCCCCTAGGGTATTATGAAAAACCCTGTAGTAAAAATGTTTCTATGGTATAAAAAAATGTTTTACCCTAGAGGTAGAACTTTTTATTCTTTAACCTAGAGATACAACGAAACCCCTGGATTAAAACAAAATACACGACCAGTATTGCAAACAGTATAAGGAAACTAGGCATCTCTCAAAAAAGTCATCCGTGCTTAATATACAGATTATAGAGGTTTTTTGGTCTCTTGCAGCTCATATAATTAAGTGTATTTTTTTTAGTCACCAGTAATAACTTAAATCAAAATGTTGTGGTTTATAACCACTTACCGGTACATTTCCGTTCAGTAACCGGTAGATAACCGTCTTAGAGTTTAATATACCGGTAAAGGCCGAGACCTTATATTAATAATAATACAAATATAAAAATATAATATAAATGTAATCCAAAAATTATCTTTATTTTCATATAAATATTACAGCTTGTTGTTCATTTTTGTAAACATTTTAGAGCCAAAAAGTATACTTCTACGGCTATAAAAGTAATTATGCCGACTTTTGTTAGCTAATACCTCAAAAAAGAGTCCATGCAAAAAAACAAATGCCTGAACATGTACATTTCACGTATATGTTGCACAGAAAGTTTTTAAGGTAATGTGCATATCAATTATCAGTACGATCTTATCTTTGCATGTTTTTTTCCCGCATTGTTGGCGGGCGATAACTCCATTGATTAACTGGCGAATCATAATTTATTGGATTATAAGTGAGCGCCATATATTATTTTTTTGAATTCGTAAAATGGGGTTATTTTTATTCTTCCTAAAAAAATACTCTGGTGTAAAAAAAACTTAGGCTTTCTTAAAAACCCTTTTAAATGTTTTTTTTTTTTGGCGAACATTATGTTTTAAAACAGTGTTGTACAAACCTAAAAAATAATTTTTTCGGTGGCAGAAAACACAGTAAATTTTCTAGATTTATACCGCTAAGAAAAATTATTGTGTTTAATTAAATAGTTTCATACAAACGTATATACCCAGAAAGTACATTTTTTGCAATCTTTTGCTGCCTTTTTTTTAAAAAAAAACACTGGTTTTTAAAATATCTTGAAAAAGTACAAAAGATGGGAATCGTTAAATATATGATCAAAATTTAACAAGATTAAAAGTCTGTATTGTGGTCTTTGGTTTTAAGCCGCATCAGTTTTTG
Source organism: Agrenia bidenticulata (assembly GCA_034694785.1). NCBI lineage: Eukaryota > Metazoa > Arthropoda > Collembola > Entomobryomorpha > Isotomidae > Agrenia > Agrenia bidenticulata. The sequence goes on from JAQFYM010005942.1 coordinate 1,567, forward strand.
TAATATTTGGCTGGACTCCGTTGTTAGTTTTAATTTATATACAAGAATTAAATGTCTAAAAAAAAGTAAAAAATTTACCTTCTAAGTATAAAGGTCAAGTTTTGTTTTTTGTTTGCATCACCTCTAAAGATTGCAAACACATGCACGTATAATGTTTTTTTTGTTTACCAAAGAAAGAGCATTGCTTATTTATAAAGCAGTGATTTATTAAACAATTTAAGGTTTATATAGTGGTTTATACATTGTCGCCAAAAAATAGTAATGTTTAAAGTTTCTATAATAACGAGTAATTTTTGCGCTTTTCATTGTTCTATTGTAGAAAAAAAAAATATTAAATGTTAAAGAAAACATATATTTTTTAGTTAAAAAAACTTTTGCTATAAAATTTACTCAAATTCGTAAAGTTATACAGAAATACGTTGGTGTATTACACCTTTTTTTATTTTTAGAACATAAAGTGTCGATCGCGCAACAACGAAAACCATTATCAATTAACTTTTTAAAACAAGTGTTTATATTAAGAAAGTTAAAAGCTTTGGTAATACATATACAATCATTATGTTCAAATTGTTTAAACAGTAAATTGCGCACTTTTATTTACAAATTTGTTTTTTCTTAGTCCTTTATTTTTGGTTTGTTTCTAGAATTGCTAAAAAGTGTTGGTGTATTTTTGTAAAACCTAGATAAAACTAAATGTATTGTTAACAATAAGAATCTGAATTTGAAATACCTAGTTATATTTTCTAGTGTTACTATAAGTAAAAGAATGTGTGACATTGGAGAATACAATCTCAGAATTTGGGATCCCGGGATTTATTATTTGTTATACAACAGTGATACATAATACAATATAATGGATTTTCGGTCTTAAAAATATGATTTTTAACAAAAGAAGCTGTATTCTGTGTATTTTGTATTAATATTAATAATAAAATTCCAGCATGTGAAAAAAAATCTATGACATTTTTAGATTTTATCAAGTAAGCTTCTACGTTTTTAATAAAATTTTTTTTAAACTTTTATGTTGACTTTTATGTTTATATATAAGACTGTTGTAAGAAACCTTTTGAAATTTGATCAATTAGATCTTTTAAACTTATGATTATACCTTTTGTATGTATATAAACGCGCTAATCATCAAAAAAGTTTTCATGGTGTATTTAGACGTGCTTATAGTGCAAAACATGATTTCAGAAAGGAAAAGCTATCGGTTAAACAGGGACCAAATACTTTTTATTTTTTTGTGTTGTAGATACTGGTATAGAATATGTAGTTTCTCTACCTTCATCAATACAAAACAAAAAAAAAATATTTTTTAAACAAACATTATATAGATAGTAAGTTTTTTTTTCGTTAAGTTTGGTAAAATTAAAAATGAACTAGGTTCTTTTTTGTTTGTTTTTGAACATTAACCTTTTAATATTTTTTGTAAATTAAGGGGTGTTCATAAAATAAATATCCAAGTGACAAGAGAGAAAATATAATTTTTTCCACCCCTTTTTTCCGACCAAAACATATTTTTTTTAGACTGAAAACATCCGAAAAAAATGCGGAAAAAAATGCGGAAAATCATAAGAAAAATAATTAGAAAGATTTTAAGAAAAGGGTATTTTCGTATGTAAAAACTAGTGGCAAGACATAATAAAACATTAAAATAGCAATATTTACTCAACTTCTTCTGTTTCATTTGTCTCGCTATTGTCTTCAATACTTTGTGCATGATGTTCCTTAAAACAACCATATATGCATAGATATACATTGCATTTATCGCATTTATTTTGGATTTACTTCTTTTTCTTAATACATTGTAAAATCATAACAATTTACTCGAAAAGATGATTTTATAAGGAAAATGCTATCTTGCTTCTTTAAACTGCTCCTCTTTCCTAGAAAAAACACTTTTTTCTTTAAATCCTGCTGTTTCTAATAAATAATCAATAAAAAAAACTATAAAATCATAATGAGTCACTATCTTTGCCGAGTAAAATTTTTTATACATAACAAATAAGTCATTAAAAAGATACTGAATCATATGTAGTATAAATCTATGTGTCCATCTTTTTGTTTCCCTTTTAGCCGGGGTATATTTTTTCAGTGGATCAAGTTTATCAACTCCACCCATAATATGTATTATAATTGTTGACAACGATTAGAATTACGACATCGTAGAACACTTGTTGTTTCTGTTATATTGTATTGATTTGTTATCATAGATATGGGTTTTTTATGGTTTCAAATTAATATTTCAACAGATGATTTTTTGCATGCTCTAGTTCGACCGTTTTATGTTTGAGTTTGTATATGCTGTAGATTTTGTGGCCCTCCTCTGTTGTTTCTTAATGTTCCACATACAAAAATTTTTTCACTTTCTAATTTTTTAGTCATGTTACACGAACTATAATATATCCATAAAACGGTCCTTGTTTGCCGTCTTTTGGCTGAACTAATTTTAACACAGTAGTTTCTATTGGAATCTTTTCCCCGCATATTATAAGATTAAGAATATACGATAGTCTCGCTGTCTGCCATAAGGCAAAATTTCATGCCCCTTTTATCGGAATTTTTTGGAGTAATAAATACGATTTTTTATTCTGTTCTTAAAGGGCATCATGCTTTCATCAATCGAAAAATGTTTAACGGGCTCAAAATCTTAACAAAATATATTTTCTAAGTATTCTAGTATTTTGGTTTTCCGGGTATACCATAAAATTTTCGATATTCTTTTCAGATATGATTGTATATACCTGATTGATGGCAGTGAATCGTTTATATGTCATCAAACTAGATATATTTGCACTATGACTATTTTTTCTTTTGCTTGTTCCTGCAATATTAAAAATTTGTGCATCCATTTATACCTAAAAGTAAAATTATGCTCAAAAATATAAAAAAATCATTTTCAGTTATTATATCAGGTTTGACAGTAGCTTCAAAATTTTTTAATAGAAGTTTCTTGTTTATCAATGATAGTTTTAAATGTGTTATTCCAGGTGTAAAAAACATGGTGACATGCTTGTTCATGGACGTGACATTCCATTTTTTATAAAGGATCTTCCAGATAATTCAATAGGCCGGTATATATTTGTATTCTTCTGTCCACGTTATTTCTGGTTAGTTTTTTTCTTTTTTTTTGACATGCAAATGATGAAGTGACTGACATTATTGAGCCTTCTGACATATTAAACAGTGTATTATTTTTTGATTTGATATTTCTGTCGTCTTTTATGTTTCGATTCTTGTTTTGTATACTTATTGTTTTTGTATTTTGTAAGTTTCTCAATGTCAACCTCCCTTGTGAGTAAGTTCGATTGTTCTTTTGTATTTTTAAACATTTATAAGTAAAGAAAAACTATAACAAAAACAAGAATATTTTGGTAATGATTATTTATATGCATTTTAAACGGATAAAAACTTATTATGTCTGTAATAAAACAAGACCCTTTTTTACACTCACTTGTGATATACCGGAAATTCTTATTTGTTTTTATAATAGCTTTTTTTTATTTCTAGTAAAATAAATATGCAATTTTACATATTTTATTACCTTAAATTTAGGCACATTTATTTATACACGAAATATATATGTTTTTTTTTGAGGCAATAAAATCCTTCATTTTTATATTTATAATGGCTGCTTGTTTTTACGTATAAATCTAATAAAAAAAAGAAAAATTTGGCCATTTTTTCTTATTTTTGTACAAAAAAAATTACTTATTGGTGTTTTGCAAGTAGTAAGAAATTTCAAAGGCTAAGTTGAGTATTCTATAATTTTCTATATTAGTTTATTGACTTGAACAAAGATGCCTTTCCAGGTTTCATGGAATCAATATTTGGTTTTTTTATTCATAGAATAATTTTTTTATATTGAAAAATATTTTATCATTATAGATATACGCTATTGTAACAAAAATATGTAATTTGGCAAATCCAAACACTACATTTTTCTTCTAAAAACTTAACCCGACAGCAGTGGCATTCTCTGAGGTGAAAATGGGAAGGGGTTGAGGGTGTAGATGAAGAAGACGTAGGAGTAAGGGTATGTGGTAGGCGTTCGGTATTAGGGCGGGTAGACGGAAGGATAGTAGAAGTGTTGGGCTAGAGGGTGTGGGTTTCGGTAACGTAGGGGTAGGGGTGGGTGGTAGGAGTGGAAGGGGTGGAAGTGTGGGGGGGGGGGTTATAAGGGCTGACCACTATCTTCTAAAAAAAAGAAACGCCTGGATTTTAAAGGGGTTGTTATTTTGTGACGAGATTTCTAAAGATTTTTGTAGAGAAAAAAATTTTGTTTAAAACATTTAAAAAAAAGTTTTTAGTCCCTTTTTTTCACTCTTTAACTTTTTTTCGAATTGAGGGGCAACCAAAAAATGAATCTTAAAGTTACAAGAAAAAAAATTAAATTTGCCTAGCCGTTTTTTTTTGTACGAATATTTGTTTTTAGACAAAAAAAAAAGTTAAGTAAAAATAACAGATCTATGCGAATACATTAATTACTCTAGACTACGCATTTTTTACATACAATCTGTGACTCTGATCTTGTTTAGTTTGTTTATAGCTTGTGAAAACTATACACAACGATTTAATCATAGTATTTTAGAATGATTACACTATACTACAGTACAAGTACTATCCATGAAACACTTTGTCCATAGGAATGCAATCTTTTTACGTAAATTAGGCTCAAAAAAAAACACAAGTAAATAAAAAAAATAGAACAGTTTATTATCTAAAATATCGCATATAAGGGTTTTTTATTTTGCTATTTATACTCTAAAACCATTTTTGTATACAATTTCTGTCGATAACCTTTTAAATTTGACAAAAGTAACGTCATGGATAAGGCTTTTATATGTTACGCTTTTTTGTATTTTTTTAGCTAATGATGATTTCTGTATATTAATCATGCTATATGTTTTTGATTTTTGACAGTTTATGCTTACTTTCATGCACAAAAGTGTGATTTTTGATCTTATTTGTCCCTCATACGTACAAATATATGTGAATCAACGAAAGTCTTTGGTCTCTGATGTTGTACAAAATGCAATTTATAAAGATCATACTGGACGCTTATACAAAATCACAAAATTTTTGGTATAGTTTTGACCTATATTATGCACACAAACATGTGTAATTTTGTTAGAAAAACAAGTCCCATATTGCTTCACAATGTATGTATTATTCTAAGAAATTGGTTCTCAGGCCATTACACAAATATGTGACATTTTAAAAAACAGTCTCGAATCATTACACATAAATGTGTTTTGATAAAAATTTTGGTCTCGGGTCATTACACATTTTTGTAATTTCAAAAATTTTAGTCTCGGGTTATTTCACATATATGTGTAATTTTGAAATTTTGGTCTCGACACATTACACAAAAATGTAAAACTTCTAAAATTGTGATCTCGGGTCATTACACATATATGTGTAATTGACAAAATTTTGGTCTCGGGTCATTACACATATATGTGTAATGAAATTTTAAAGGGTTAAAATCTACTAGTATAAAACTTAAATCCCGAAAAACAATAGAAAATGAAGATTTTTACATTTTACTACCTTTGATTTCGGAAAGGTCAAAAATGATCCCGTTGCACTCTTCAGTTCTGATTAACTGCAATACAGACATTTCTGGTATTATTAAAGTTGACATAAAAAAAAACTTTTTTGTAAAGAGTATAATTGCCTTTACTAGGGCCAATATATTAAAAAAGTCACTTAACCACCCATTTCTATATAAAGTTAAGAATATATAAACCGATTTAAATCTACCGTAGAAATCCGAGCCGTAACATGCTGTCAAATTCATCGTTTTATATTTTTGCTGTTTTTAAAAACTTTTTCAATATGTCTTTATTTGTATTAAATTTATAAATTCTGTTACAACTTAAATAATTATTGTCACGGCGTTTATACAATGCTTATATAATTTGAAACTAAACGTCTAGTTTTTACGCAGGTGTAGCTTTGTTAGATCATATTTTGATATCAATATGATAATCGCCAAATATTTTATAAACTGCTTACAAGTTATGTAAAATAATAAAAACGCAAAAATTGTAAATGTTTCTTTGTTTAGTAACAAGGTAAACACGCTTGATATGTCAATTCGCTTGGTTGCTCAAAGCAGTAGTTTTTGCAACATTGCAAAATATACCTTAGCCATTCTCTTTACCAACTTATTTTCTTGTATGAACAATTTATATATAAGTACTTTTTAATCAAATTGTTTCTTGTAACTGTAATTTCTATTTAAAATGTAATTAAAAGCTTTATGCATTGTAGTTTTGTGTCACTTCTATTTTCTGTACAAAAAACCAAAAATAATACTCTTATAGCGCACACCTAAAAATGCCCATGTACATTAATGATAATTGACGCTGGTGTATGTAACGCTATAGTGTGTAATTGTTAATTATGAAAACGTGTTTATAGCCATTTTGCCAATTAAAGCGCATTAGGTCTAAAAAATTTATTTTAAGAAGAATATATAATTGACGTAGCTAAATAAAGGAACCAAAGTTCTCCTGCCTTAACGCAATTTTTGGTAGCTTGACATAAGTGAACTAGCTTCTTGTGTTTTTTTTTTATTTTGACAACAAATATAACACAAAAAAACGGGTTGGTCTGTCTATTCTCATATATACTATACATACATGTCTAAAAACAATTTTTAGCGATTTTTATTTTATAATATTTTCTTAAAAAAATTGTTGACAGCATCCCTGGCAAGCCATTCAAAAATAGAAAAGCACACAATAGTGTACAGACATATAATTACTGCAATTAGTGTTACCTAAATACTAATTATTGCAATTAATTGGTAAAAAAAATCATAAAAAACTACGTTAAAATAAGTAAAACCGCATACGCAATGTATGAACCACATATTGTGTTCTTACACATATATTGATTATCAAATAATAGGCCTTATCAGTAAAAATTCGTAAATGCGCTGTTAAAAAAATTAATATTAAAGCATAAACGAAAAAAATCTGCAGATTTTTTTACGATGTATTTTGCCTATAAATACAAAATTTTAAATAAAAATGTTTTTAAGTTTTCACTTTATGCTTTTTTGGTATATTTAAATCGGTATAACTAAGTCCTGCTAGCCCAAACTACGCCGTTGTTATTTTTTGTTAAGGGTTACCGGCAAAGTACATACTCGATTTTATATTCTATTACAATACAAGATGGTTCTGCCTTTAAAAAATTTTTGATGCAAAATATGTATATAGCATAAATTCTTATAAAAATGTTATTTTTGTTTTATAAAAAAAGCAGTATAAATAGTATCAAAAAACTAACAAGGTTTTATGGAATCTATTCTTCTATTCTTCTATGCAACCTAAAATACAAAAATATTATGCGTCCCCTATTACGTTTTTTATTAACCCGGTGGTTTTTTTTGCGCTTTCTTGACAGCAGATTTGTTGTTAAACTTTAAATAATAATTGTCGCGCGCCCAGAGCGCAAAACCGGGGATATAAATCATTTTCTTGAGGAAGGATGTACTCTAAAAAAGGAAGTCATAAATTATCGAAAATTGGTAAACAAAATGGAATATTAGTTTTTTACAGTTTTGGATATATTTTTTTTTAACTTTATTTTTTGAAAATTTAAAATATAAGCTTTGTCACACCAATAAAAAAAATTTAAGTAAAATATACTATCTTTGTGTTTTTTATATGTATTTTTGCATGTTAGAAAACAGTATTATCTTTAGACTTGTGCGATTCTGGCATGGTAGCTTTGAGGGCGCGCGACAATATACCTAACAGATAATTGCTTATTTTTACACAACAATAAACCTACAAAAAAACGATGTGCAAAACACAAAAAACTTGCAAAAGCTTTTTTTATGTTTAAAATATTTTAGATTTCTTTTTTTTTCTTAAAATACAAAAAAAAATTGCTTGCAATACATTAAAATATAAATAGTATGACAATAACAAAACTTATGGCGATTTAGTTTATAAATTACAATTAGATTGCATTTTTTGCTAACCCCTCATCAAAGCCGGACCTATGTATAAGCGCTCGGGGCACTGGCCAATAAGCCCCGCATTAAAAGACGCCCTTAAATGTAAAACACACACACAAAACAGTCAATTAAACAAAGGTCGCCTCTACAATCTGCATTTGATCATAATAAGCAGAAATTAACTATATTCAAAAACTATTTTCATCACACAAAATTAGACGAATTATTAATTTATAGATAAAACATGTTGTTCCTGTACACAAAAAAAGCAATGTTTACACGTGTGTTGACTTTTGTACGTGTTTTTATCATATGTAGGTAACAATTTACCTCTGGCTGGGCATGCGGTTTTTTATATGTATTTAAAAAGGCCAAAAAAGACATTTAAAACATTTAAAAACGACAGGAAGCAAAACATGCATTAACAATAATTAAGTTACATATAAAACCAACAAACTTACACTTATAGTATATTTTAACAGATGCATGACAACTATAAGTTTTTCAGGGTGTGCAGGTTGTTATTGCTTTCGTAATCTTTAATTATGTGCATTCTGTAATTTGTTAAAGGCACATTCTTGCTTAGCTGCACAGGTTTTTTTTTATTTGCGAATTGTTTATTTTTTTTCGATTTTCTATAGTTTTTTTTAGTTTGCCTTGTTTTTTGATATTTTCGCGAGAAAAGATTGTCTGCCTAACAAAAAGGAATTTTTGACAGGATAAAACAGTATGCTTCTGGTTAAAATTATTTGATTGCAAATTTTTATTTTATTATACCTGCGGCGTATTTATCAGGAGTAGGATTTCAGTCTTTATTTTTTTGAAAGACCATATCCATATCTGTAATTTTTACAATAGAGGTAATTGCTAGTAAAGTTGCGTAGTTTGTATACTTAAATGGACCGCAATACACTATTTTTGCGTTTTTTATTCTTTAAATGGAACTAAGTGTTAAACAGAGAGCAAATTTGTTTTTTCCCTTACCATAGAACGGTATCTAAAGATTAGAAAACACTAAAAAAAGACACTGAGCAATATAAAGATTGATCACTTGGTATCATAACTCGAAAAAGTAAAAATAACCCGACTATTGATAAAATCGCTCTAATTTGTATAGTACAAGCGTGGTTTATTAGGTTTTTCTCTATCTTATTAACCCTAGGTATTATTGTATGTCTGGAACAAAACGCAATATACTTTAGGTAAGAGTGTATTTAGTTTTTTATAACATAATCTGCATCAAAAACATATTTAATTGCGCCAAAACATGCTTTTGTACATAAAAATTTTTGCTTTCGGTATTGGAATTATTCCGATACAGATTTTTACGCCTTGTTCAAGATTTTGACAGCCTAGTATGTGTTCAGATAACAAGTTTGTGTTGGGAATCGATCCATAGATTTATAACTAAAAACGTGGAAAAACAAAAAAATGCATTTTCTATACGACGCAATAAAAATTTTACAATAACATTTTTTGTGCAAAAAAAGTTTGCGCTAAAGGCGTTATAATTCCTAGATCTCGCTTTTGCCCCTGATCCATGGTATTGTAGAAAAATGCAAAAAATCTGTAAAAACAAATTTTTCTACATATAGGCTTATCCCTTTATATATATTATGAAGACTAAAATTTATATATTTGGTATTTTACAACCGGTCATAGTCGATATGTATGGAATAAAAAATATGATACTTATTTTTTCTTTTTTCCACACCTGCCTAGTTTTCATGAAAAAATAAAATACGAATACAATTTTAGATATAAGCAAAAAGCGATATCATTATAAAAAGATATTTTTTTTAAATATATAAATTAGGACCATTTTTTTATTATATAAATGAAGTTGTATGTATACAAAAAAAATCTTGTTTGCGTAATAAAAAATAAAAAAACTGCGTATATCACACATGTAAATACAGAAACCAAATGTCATTTTTTATCATCCTCTATACCCCTTTTATACAAAAACAAAAAGCAAATTATATATATAATTTTAGAGCCTAATGCAAAAAATGGGACAAGACCGCTACACAAAGAAAAATTATGTAAATACCAAGGTTCGTTACACAAACTAAGTATATTGATTACACGTGCTGTAGTTTTGTTAAGTAAACGTTTGTGTCTGGAGTCGTTGAAAAATGCTGATTATTGCATACGATTTTACATGTTTAACGTTATACATTTTTCTATCATTTAAATACAAATGATTTTTTGGAAACATTGTCCCAAGACTTAAATGTATTTTGACAAAATCTTAGAGATTTTTTGTGTTTACATAATTTTATCCATGTATAATTTAAGCTATGTTGTGAAAAAAAAGCCAACAATAAAATAGTATCGCATTGCGTCGATTCAACAAGATAAGAATTTATTTTAATTACATATACAGCTGATCTCGATGCTTTTTATCTCGCAAACCGAACACATTGTGAAACTGTATTTTTTTTGACGTTTGTAAAATATTAGAAATGAATAAAGCATTTGAAGATGCGTAAATGTAACAAAAAAGGTAATAACGTACTTATTTTTAGCCTTTTCACAATCCAAATGTATAATATTTTTATACATTAAATGCTTATAATAGCTATTTTATATTGGCCTGAAAAGGTAAAATATACAAATAGCTAAAAGCAGAGGTTTTCTTATACTCTAAAACTAGATAAAATGCAAACAACAAAACATTCTTATTTAAACAATCTGCAAAAAGCAGAGTATACTTGTAAAACAAAAAAAAAAATATGTATAAAAGAGAAAAAAAAGGCGATAAGACAACGAAATATAGACTTGTTGTTAAAAGCGCTCTATGCTCTATGCTCTTTGCTCTATGCTCTATGCTCTATGCTCTATGCTGTATGCTGTATGCTCTTTGCCTTTGCTTTA
>JAQFYM010005943.1:0-12425 GCA_034694785.1 Agrenia bidenticulata
TTTAAATTGTCAAAATACAGAAAAACTGCAACTGATATTGTTTTAAAAATAATGCCTAAGTTTTGTATCGAATTAATCGTATTATCTTATTTTAACATACTCTCGTCATCTAGAATTCTTATTGATCTTTTCAGTGTCAAATTTACCAACATGATATTATGCTATCTAATTTAACTTTTTTTCATGCAACCGATATTTACTCTAACGTTGAATTAATACTTAAGTAGTTCTGATTTATATTCACCTTCCATATAAAAAATATGATAATAATTTGTTCAAAAAAGCTTTCTTATACTAAATTATAATATGAAAATAATACCCTACGCTTACCCCCAAATAATTGAAGTTGTGTTGGCAGGTAAAATGCAAACTTTATATTTGACACTTCATCTACTTTATGGTGTAGAAAAGTTATCCAAAAAAGCAATGTTATGCACTGTTGTGTATTAATGCACGATTCTTAACATTTATGGTCACTTGAAAACCATCACAGTCATCCATGCCAATTTTTGTCTAGTTTGTTACAATTTAGCCTGCAATTGATGTTTTCAATAATGCCGCGGGTCTCATATTTTTGTCACTTGTAAATAAATGTTTCTTTTTACCTGAAGACTCACTGTAAACAACAGCGATAATCGCTCCTTATAATTTATGAACCTCATACACTTGCGCTATACAAAGCAGTTGTTACTCAGTATCCTGTCTGTATTACAGCCTGATTATTATTACAGATATTCATTTTACAGCTGCAACCATGCAGACCAAAGCGTTTTCTATATTTTAAACAATGTCTTCTGCGTCCTTTTGTAGTAGCTGCGGCTGCCTCCCAATGTATTTTGCCTCATTTTAGTCATACACATTCTTTAAGAATGTGAACCAACCAGACGATGCTTTAAACTGCACATGAGGTTTTTTCAATAGAAAGTGCCTTTTTACGTACCATAGATGAAGTGTTAGGCAGCGAATTTTTACTTGCAAACTTGACACAACTAAAACAAACTTATTAGTCGTATAAAAGGTTTCTATCCATACACTTCAATTTTTTTACTTGACATTCTTTCAAAATAATCAGTTTTTATTGCTTTAAAAAAACAAACAATTTATCAATGATGTGCTTAGTGTTCTTTTGTCTTGCTTAATTCCTCCGTTTATTTGTATTAGTCTTTTAACCCTAACTGATACTTTTTAAGTGCCTTAAATTGCAACATCTTATATATTATATTTCTTTTTTGCATCACAATATAAAAAACTTTCATTTTTTTATCTGTTAATTTATTTTTTTGTACGGTTTTTTTTTTGCCCCAAGTGCATCTTTCATGTGAACAACTTACACTAACTCTACTTAGTACTCTTTCTATTAGCCTTGTTTCTATTTAACATATTATGCGAATATTACAGTCACAATATAAATTTTGGATGTCATCGGCTGTTGTGCATATACTTGTGTTTGCGTTGTCAACACTATAAACAAATATTCTTGCATGCTTTTGTATCTCTGGTAGGTGCAATCACAATATTGTATTCAAGCATTTTTTTCTTTTTGTTATGGTTGCATGATTTAATATTTTGTATTTGTCCTCTTTTTATTTGTGTATTAATTCTTGTTTTTCTTTGTCATCCTTAATATATTAAATGATATTTCTAGGGGGATAAATAATAATAAAGAGATTTATCAGCGATGGAGAGTAAAAATATATTAAATATTGAATAAAGGTAATCATGAAAAATAAAACCTTATTTATAGTAAAAAAAACAGTTACCAAGTTAACCTAAGTTAAAAGGGTAGTAAAAAGTTTTTTACATGATTTATAAGATATTTTTTTTTGTATATTTTGTTTTGCCATGATAAGAGATTTGCAACAACGGGAAACATCATCGAGACAACAAATACTGTATCATGAATCATATGTGATTACACTTGAATATTATTATTTACCTATTTTGTTCAAAATTAACCATTAAAAGTTTTTTTTTGATTGTAACAAAACGAAACAGTCCAGTAAGTATTTTTTTCATTTAAATATGTATACTTTGTATATGATATGTGTATTTTCTGTTGACTTACTACTTTTCTATATATATTTACCCTCACTTAATCTTCAAATCGCAATTATACTTACAATAACAAATAAAAACAAATTTAATTGTTTAAAAATTGTCTCTGGTACTGTGTATTAAAACTAATTGTATTTCTGTGACATAGGATCGTAACTCGATAATTTTTTGAGTTACAAAAAATACTCTAAATAATAAATCATGGAAAGAAAAAATATACCTTAACTATACACTTACTATACACTAAAATACAGTTACAGTAAGTGTATAGTAAGTCCACACTAAACGGTATTCTGCAAAACTCTAAGAAAACCGCATTGAGATAACTGTCATCATACAGCTATAGCCATCAATATTTTTACAGGCAACTTTAAAATTAATGCATTTGATTAAAGAGTTTATTTTTTTATAAATGCGTATTTTCTGTAATTTTTATAATGAATTGTTGCATTATTTTTAAAATTTTTTTGCCAACTTTTTTCGGTTATTAAACTAATTACGGTTTTCAAGTTAAAAAATTTTGTTAGAAGTTGCATTATTTATTGTAAAATGCTATATACAAAGTGGAAATCTGCATCGGACCGGAAAAGATCGGATCGATCCGGTCCTTTTTCTGCTTCACAAAGGGTTAAAATATTTATCTGAACTAGGGAAACAATTCGTTTAATAAAGATACGTTAACAGCTAAATATTTTATCATAATTGTTTATTTTTTGCTGTTACGCTTATACGCATGTGGTTTTGCGCATAAAACGCAAGTAAAATATGTCTTGTAAAAATATGATATGCAAAATATATTAGATATTTGCATAGAATTCCAATATATGCCCTTACAAGGTGATGGTTTTCATATTGCCTATATCTTTTTTATTGTATAATAAATTTATAAAAGTAAAGAAATATACAAATAGCGCAAAAATTGTATTTTTTCTTCTTTTTTTGTCATACAACTTAAGATTTTTACAGGTTAAAAAGACTTGGTGCATTTTTTGCTGCAAACTATACCGTAGCCGACGTACAGAATGCGATATGGAATTAAACTCTATCTTTTATAAGGCGTGGTGATTTTTTTTGTGTTTAATAAAATCTATTAAATGATTTCTCTTTTTTCGAACAAGCACTTTAAGGTGGTTGTCAAGCATTTTTACGGTTATTTGCGGAAAATCTTGCATACTGTCTTAAAAGCGAATTCCCTCTGCGTAAGGACAACCTTGTGCAAATATATGCCTATCCTAAATGATAAAAATATTATATTAAACCTACATAATTTTTGAAAAAGAATATGCGCGACAACTGTGACTAAACAGAGTATCATTCTATATAATTATTTTGTGTCTTACGGTTAGAACTAAATGATATTACTGCAGGTATTAGTGGATTCAAATGGGGGTAGGGGAGACAAATTCACCCTTCAAAAAATTTGTCCGTGTAATTTTAGAGTGTTTTTTTGGGCAGTGATTTCCTATTTTATTAAATCCTAAATAAAATAATTTTATATAAATGTTCGTAAAAACATAAGTATTCCATTTATTATAAAAAGTTGCGTTTTTTAAAGGTCTTTCATAAAAAATGGAGACTCTTCCTTTTTTTAAAAAATTCCTGGCTAAGCCTCTGACTGCAGACCAAAAAAAAAGTACATTTTACATATATCCATATGATTTTTTTCTTTCGGCCCGGTCCGGTCTTTTATTCCGGTCCGGTCCGTATAAAAAATATTTTGTTGTTTTGCGGTCGCGTCTGATGTAGACCTCTAATTCAAAGCTGTAACCAAGATCACAAAATTTACGTTTCTTTAGGCTAAATTATGCATTGAAAAATGAAAAAAGAGAATCTTAAAGAAGGAATATGTTGGGGTAATGATACAATTATCTGCACCAGAAAATTTAAAGATTTTGTGGTCACGGGATCTTGCTTTAAAATATTCTTTGCATTTTAAAGTATATCTATAGTATAGTAGAGTTTTTTTTATTATATTCTAACACAAGTTTATCACACTTTAACTTTGTCTTTATTTGTACATTAAATATTATAAAAAGAAACTTGCCTTTACAAACGTCCATTTATTAGAATATGAATTATATTTAAATTTTAAAAAAGTTCCGTGTCAATTATTCCCATCTAATTGTGCACAAAGAAAAATAAAATTTTTTTGCAAAATTTTTTTAATGCGGATTGAATAAAAAAATATACGCTATTTTATTTTCTAGAATTATATTCAAACTAATTTATTAATTCAAAAATCACGATCATTGTCTAAAATCTGTTTTTAAAAAAACTATTTTATAAATTTTTTTTTAAAATTCTAGTTGCAAATGATTATTTCTATTTTTTTTAATATTAGTTTTACACAAAAAAAACGTTTTTTTTTTAACAAACCACACCAAAACTTTGTAAAAACTATTTTTAGCCGACTTTTTAAAAACCTGTTGGTAATTTGATACGAACACGCGCTAGAGAAATCGCAGCTTCTCAAATTTTCTAAAACCAAACGTAAAAAAACTTTCATGAAAAAATAATTTTTATGCTATAAGCAAACGTGGATATGTTCTTGTATGGTAACATAAGACGAGGTAGTTCTATTCGTTGTGTTATTACTTCTTCTACAAAAAAACTCACAGATGATATTTTTAATTGATTATCCCAAGAGAAAAAAAAATTCTAATTTATCGCCCATATATACAACAATATATTTTAAATACATCTCGTTCAATTACAAACATGTCGTGATCTAAGTCATTTATATTCTCATTTGCTTGTCTATCACACATTTCTAGTTCCAATAACATCCTCTTTTCGCTAACTGCGTCTAAATCATTATATATTTGTTCAAGTTTTGAGATGTTGACATGGTGTGTAAAATCCACTGGATTTACTATAAAAGATTTACCAGGCTTTTAAATTTCATATATACTATGCAAAACTTTACAGCCCTCATTATTCAATAATTTTGCAAAACTTTCTTGAGTTTCAAGGTTGGGCCTTAGAATTTGATGCAACGAATTACCAGAAAAATCAAATCCCTTGTTGATGATTTTTCTAACATCTTCTAGTACCTTTTCCGCTGATTCTTCGACAGTAAATACCTCGTATATCAACGCCAATAAATCGTTCATTTTTCGCTGAAATACGTCTGAATCTGACATTTCCCCTGTTTCTAATATTATTTTATTTCTCTGTTCTATTATCGTTTTAGACAAATATTCACAGAGTAATGGTTGAATTAATTTTTCAAATAAGTCCACTATTCCCACTTCATGTGCCTTCTTAATATTTTCTTTTCTTCTTTCTCTTATACATTCCTCAAATCTCGTTGATTCTTTAATATTTTTCGCGCGTAATGACTCTAATTGTATATTGTTATACCAAACGATTTTAGCTTCAAAATCATCACAACAAAGCATGCTCTTAATCATGAAAACTATTAAATATAAAAAATAGATTCTGGGTACTAAAAAGTGTGCTTTCACTATATCACAAGTAAATATGTTACGATAGTTGCTTATTTTTCTTCTTTCTGTTTCCATTTTGCACGTTCTTTGCATTTTATTGCTTGATGATCACGGTAGGGGGTAAGAAATTTAGCAAGTGCATAAACTAAAAGACGCAAGTGCAAATAAGTTGTCTGTCAATTTCCATAAATAAAAATTTCTATAAGTTAAAATGTCTCTAAAAATTTTAAAATTTATAAAACAATTAGATTTACATGAAAAAAAGGCAATGATTTAAATGGCTCAAGCAGCGATGGGATCTAGAGGTGTTCAGATGGAGGCGGAGGGTAGGGGGGTTGCCGGATAGATAATTGACCCGTTAAATCGGGGCAAGAAAAAAAATGTCAATTCGCTTATAAATGATAAATATCGTACAAACAGCAAAAATAAACAGTTTTATATACTTATATCTGTAAACTTACCTTTTAAAAATCTTTTTTTCTATTTTTTCCCTCATTTAAAACAATTTTTAATTGCGTGATTTTTTCAAAAATTAAGAACAATAAAGGACGCACAAAAGTAACATAAAACTATTGAACTTTGAAAAGACAAAAATAAATTGTAGTTTATTTACAAATGAACAGCAAATAATATCTAAAATACAGCATATTTTTTACATTTACTTAAAGTACTCCTTCCAAGTATCAGTAAACACGCATTAATTAAACCCAATAATGTATAAAACGAGTTTAAATGTGCAATATAAAAACATGTAGTATTGCTACGGTATTTGTAATTTTTTTAATTTATTTCACGTTAAAGGTCTTTTTACTATATATTGGGCTCAATTTACGCGAGTTTACGGATGCTTTTAACCCTTTAAGTTTTCGATCATTTTCTCGACCCCTTTCTCTATCGAAATATTGAAAGAAGAAAATAAAATTAGTTTTCTTCAAAAGTTGTAAACATAAAAAAAATTTCTTTGATAATAAATTAACATAAAAAAAGATTGCATAAATCATCTATTGGAGTCACAATCTCAGCAACATAAATAAATAGTAGATTTCTATCATTAGAAAAAAGCCACATTAATATCAAAAATTTTGGCTTTTATGATTTCAAATGCGTAAAAATAATTTTATTTTTTACTTTATGGATTAGTATTGTTTGATCATATTTATGCGTCAAAAAATCTATACAACTGACTATAATTACTGATAATTTAGGACTATCGTACCTCAGAAGTAAAACCTACTGTTAAAAATAAACGATAACGTATAAAATTTATACGTTTAAAAAATAGTTAAGACTAATTGGTGTCTTAATATATAAAGACAATGATACATGAGCACAGTAAATACCATTCAAAAATTAATAATTAGTTGTTTTTTGATATAATAACTAAAATCAACATAAAATATCTCAAAATAATCCAGCTTTTATGCAATGATTTTTTGATTTTCGATTTTTTTATTTTGCTCTTGTTTTATGGGTATGTAAAATATTAGAAAAATCGTCTTAAGGGTATGAAAAATAGAATTCAATATCATTATGCCAAAACCCATTTCGCCGAAATCTTAATATGCCGAATTCTTAAGTGCGAGAAAAAAAGTTCAAATAAAAAAATAAACTAATAAATGTCAAATACAAAATAAAATAATAAAAAAATGTATCGACGAAATGTCAACGAATTGAAATTTCCTTGCAAAATGAACAAATGTAAATGCCGATAGACAAAAGAGTTGCGCACAATATGGTTAACTTAAATATACATATGTATTATCAATATAAACGCTTTAGTAAGTTAAAAAACAGCGGAAAATACCGGCATAGTTGACACAGCATTTACCTATAACCAGGTAAAATTTGGTGCAATTACATGCTCTGTTCTTCTTTTAATATTAAAGTATTCATAATTTATTGCAATCCGTAGAAGCTAACAACTTAGTTAATTTTTAAACATTTTACATTTTGTGCATAAAATGCACAATCTCTAAATTCACAACCTATTTCTGTTTAAAAGAAAACCCTCTTTAAAATTCTCAAAACTCTACAAAAAAAACTCTCTATTTTTTGCTAAAATAAAAAAAATCCTTTTTATTCTTTATTAAGCAATGAAAAAATGTTTTGTACAAAAATAAACATTTGCAAAAAACTGGGTTATCATTGAAAAACAAAAACGTTACGTAAAAGACTCGCAAACAGCAATCGCGTTGCATAAAGCATGCCAAATTTCTCGTGTATAATAAAAATCTGCATATACATGCATGTAAAAAATTTTCTAATCAAAAAAAAACTTGAAAAATAGGGTTTTTTTGCTTTTGGAATATAAAGCACATAAGCTATTAAAAATATTGGTATATGATATATATAAAGGGATACCGAACCCGGGCATGGAACTTCTGCCATAATGGCCTATTATGGTATGGCCATTATAGGCGTAGATTAATTTCCTTTTGTTTCCATATTTTTTGTATATTTTTCCATATGTTTGGTAAAATTTACAGAATAAGGAATTAAAAGAATAACTTTTGTATTCATCTGATAATATGTGTACAGGCGGTAATTAAATAATAATTACAATATCTTTTAGAAATTGTTATTAAATTGGCTTCACCTGTACTCTTCTATAATGAAGGTATATCGATGCCTGTTATCGCCTCTTTACGCGTATTAAACATACACATCTGATTAAAGGTGTGTAAAATCTATATTTATGATTTCAAAAAAAACCCCCCAATTTTATTTAGTTATTGGTTTTAAGCCAAAACGATCTTTAGTATTAGAACAGCTTTTTGTATATCTATAATAAATACAAACACATCATTTTATAGCATGTATCCACAGGCATACGTGGATTTAGATTTTTTTCGTGTGCTCAATTTTTTGGGCATATTTTTAGTATATTTGCCATAATGTCCATTATGGGCAGGATCTACAAATAAAATACCCTATACTTTCATATCATATTCGATATCCCGGATACACATAGTTAAATGTGTTATATGTACTAATGTAAATTACAAAGGAGTAATGGCATAAGCTCGTTTGTTATTCTGACCTTGAACTTTTGTCCCAGATAAATTTGTCTTTGACGTTTTGTACTGGTCATTTTCCTTGACATCTTATCACGTAACATTTGCTAAGGTTATTCTACCTTTTTGACCTTTTGTCCAGTTTCTCATTCATCATAGGCAAAATATTTTGTTCTTTCCAATTTATCCTATAAAAAGATGGTTGTAATGTTTTGGCTGACAGGGAAAATAAGATTGTTGATCCTGCAGTTCTCTTTATTCTTATTTCGGGTTTTGTAAAGCAGAAGTTTAGTTATTATTTATTGGAGGTGCATGTAACATCACTGTAAAGCGCGGATAAAAACAACAAAGTTGAACTACTTTAGAATAATACACTCATAATCATGGCCACGATATGTAGGAAATAGTCAAAATCCATCTTAGGGAAACTAAAAAAATAATCTGATGAAATCTCACCAGATGCCTCTGCATAAATAAAACTTTAAGCATCTGCCCAGTAATTGAGTCATTCTTAAAATTGGAAACTTAAATTAATTGCACGGTGCCTAGCATTCGACTCAATAGAAAGAAACAATCTTAACTGGAATGCCAGCACTGGGATCCCGTTAAATACACTTTAATCAAAGAACAAATTTCATCCGGAAGCTTATATGTTCCCCAATTAGCAAAATTTTTTGCTTTATCATGAGATTTTTACCGATAAAATTAAAATTATAGGTAAAATAGCATTTATAAGAAGATTTGCTATCTCAACCAGCGCTTAATTTTTTATGTGACGGGGTATTCAAGTCTTCATCGACCAAATTTTTACATAAATATATAAAAAATAGTGAATTATATGGACAGAGTTTCCCACTCATTTATATTTTCTTACAAAGTAAAACCGAAATTCTATATGAAAAATCATTTGTTATTATAAAGAATAATACGAACATATGAAATGAATTATGCTGTATCAAAAATACAGATTTATTGCAAAAGTCTGTATACAATGCAGTAAATAAACTGTTTCTAAATTCACCAATTTTTGGTTGTTTTTTTTTTTACATTTCGGACAAGTCATATGGAGAAACTTCAGTTTTTAAAATTATTTTGTTATTTATTCGTAATTTAGAGTTTAAAAATATGGGATGGCTAGTATCTGCTTTCAGATTTGTACCGACAGATATGATTTCTTATTTTATTTTTATTTTTACATTATACACATGAATAACTGCAGTATATATCAATATATAATTTTTTACTATATGTGCAGAACAACTGGATACAAAACATTGCCCCCATTATTTAAGACAGAGGTCTGCTTATGCTTAAAAATACCCGGCCTGCATAGATCTTGGTCGGCTTTGGGCGGGTAGAAAATTTTTTTAAAAACGTTTTGAGTTTTCTGTTCTTGTTTACCCGCAAAAAATTATTTTGTAATTATAAAAAAAATACTTAACCGAAAAAAATGCATTTGTTTTTTTTTTTAAAAGTAAATACCTTAAAAAATTACAAGTGTACTGTAAAAAAAAATAAAACAAAGTTTCTGATTGTAAGTAAACACTTATAAAGCTTGTGTAAATGCTTTTAGCTATAATACACAGATTTAAATTTTAGGTTAATATTTAGAAAAAGAAAGGAAAATTAACATTTTCGTTCTAAAAAATAGTTTTTTTAAAATTTTTAAGAATACGAAATCCGAGAAGAATAAATATACTGTTGTTTTGTATTAGACCTTTTTATTGCAACAGGCATTCTGTTGTTGAGGGGCGCAAAAGACGAAAGCTGCCATGGTAATACTACAATTATGCCAAGTTTTTACGAGCAGTCAATATTTGCATTGTTATGTCAAATTTGTATTTCAGGTGTTATAAAATATATAAAATATATAATTTACAAATTCTACATTTTTCATTGTACATATTTTTTTCAGCAATCTCAAGCCCGTGCCCAATTTCACTATATATTTTTTATGTGTTTCATAATTTTTTTTGGTGATTTTTTTTTAATAATCCAAATAGTTTATACTACAAATATAAAAACATATTTCGTTTTATATTTTTTTCAATAAACCTTTTTTATAGTTACTACGAATCTTTACGCACTTCAATCTTTAGTTGTATATTTTGATTAATAGTGAATAGATAAAGTGTTTTTTTTAGTAAATAAAAATATTGAAAAAAATTTTTATACATTAAATAAATTTCAATATCTGTTTTGAATATGGTAAATACTTTTATGTAGAATAATAGCAACTAGTTACGTAAAAAAGTCAATGTACAATTTATAATGTTCCTTTACTATAAATGCGATAAAAAAATTTAAAAAAACAAAAATTAAATTTACAAATAAAAAAAATCAAGTAATATTTTTACGAAAGAACTCAATATTATTGTTGTAAAATGCACTTCTGTTGGCGTGCAGCAATACGCATTAGTTTTTCCTAATTTTTTTTATTTTATGTAGAAACGTCGCGGTTCTAAACACTTAAGTGCCCAATGTAAACAGCAGACAAATAGATGATCTCTTTGTTCACCCTAAGAATACTTTCGTGCGTTTCAGATACTGCTAATATTAACTGGCAAAGTTTTAAAATTGAATTTATATGCCCTGACATTTTTTTCTGTTTGTTTCTTTTTAGAAGGAAGATGCAATATATACAAAAACTGACGTTGAAAGCATATGTTTACAAAATGAAGGTTTTTCAATAGCAAAAAACACAATATAATGTTTGGATGCAATTAAGTTATTTATCTTGTGCGAGATATACGCAAAAACCATATTTTTTTGAAAGTCTCTTTAAAGACTTTGGGCATTTTCGTAAGTCTAAAACAATCTCGTAAGTGCCCAGGGCACTTGAGTGTTGATGGCTTTTGTATTTATTGTTATACCGTCAAATCATATTATAGCCTACGTATTTCTAAAAAAATATTTTATTGCAACTGTCATGATACAAAGCTTGTTATTAAAATCTATAGGAATATCTTTTTTAAAATTTCTTTGTTTTTTTTATATTTTTTTTAATTAAAAACAATATACTTTTACAAAAAAAACAATGCTTCATGTTCATAACTTCAATCAATTTAATTTGTGTGTTTTGTAAAAAAAAATAATTTGACTTTTTTAAAAAAAATTCTGCTTCAAAACCATAAAAAAATTGTCGGGAATTTTATGTATTGTGCGGGTCGTGCGCGGGGCGGTCCAGGTTGGAAACTTATGTTTACTTTAAAACGGACTGAACTGGCTAATGCTGACCTCTAACTCATGAAAGACCGAAGCCTTTTTCGATAAATATGAGGGCGTTGTTACAATTCAGCCAAAGGCTTGCACTCAAAGCAGCATAATGTGATTAATAAAAGACGAATATCTATACAGAAATTATAAACACTTTGCAGAATTCTCGAATATGCAATAAAATACAAGTACTACGTCTTGTAAATGAAAAAACAAACTTTTCTAGAGAAACGGTATATATTAAACAAGCAAAGTAGTTATCAAGTAGCTGTAAAAATTATACAGAAGAGAGAATTGATATATTTGGAGTTCTTAATGGCGTAAAAAATTCTAAAATTAGTATTTTGTAACTATATCGTTATCTTGACTTAACTTTTTTTTAAAATAAAATCACGCTATTATTTTTTACCTTTAGTAAAGCGAAAAAGTAAAACCTAAACAAATAAAAAATTCAGTTATCTTTTTTTTCGTTGTAATTTAAATACGGGTTTGCAAAAGGAGTAACTGATTAAAATTTATACAGTCAAAATTCCGAATGAAGTTATGCTATCACCCCTTCGTAATGAAAATTATAACTTAAATTCTAGGGTGCACCCGGCCGGGTTATTACCGATATTCCGGTATCGGGTCGGGTACTGATCGGGTCGGGTCGGGTCGGGTCGGGTCGGGTCGGTCGGGTCGGTCGGGTCGG